>JBBPDC010073604.1:0-10559 GCA_037974485.1 Hemigrammopetersius urotaenia
AACTGCCCCAGTGATGTTTCTGCCCTCTTCTCTGTGGCTCTGGGTGAAGAGTTTTGGAAAAACACCATTTACTGCAGGATATGGATATCGCGCATGTTGATATCGCGATGACGGTACATTTGCGATATATTGTGCAGCACTACTATATACAATTATTTATGTCAGAATAATCACTAATTTCCCTAATATTTTTACTTACTGTGTTGAAGCAATGTCATATCATCCCCAGGTAATTACTTTCTTGAACATTTTTGAAATTTTGTCTATTAACTCAAACTTAAACTCAAAAAGAATTTTGAGTTACAAAGTCATCATTTGATTATTTGAGTATTTCAAGAATGAGTCATTATTTGGAGACGGTACACCAATATCTAATTACAATAGGATATTATTTCAGCTTAAACGTTTGGGAAAAGCAGTATTTTGAGACAGAAAGTCAGCGTTCTGATCAGTCATTACTGGGAGAATATGGGTCAAAACCATGCACAGTGCTGGAGGCTGAAGAATTTTGAAAGGTTCAGAGTTAAGACCAGAATTTGGTGGCACTGTAGAGTTGCCAGATAGCTGCGGAGCTTCTGCAGAAGGAGTTAGAAAGATGCTAAAGGTGACATCTGGACAGAAGAAAGAGGAGCAGGACACCTGGAGGAATAGAGTACAGGACACTATGAGGTGGGATTGTCAAAGAGAGGAAGGAAGTAGACAGGAGTATAAAGAGATGAATCAAAAGAGAGAAGGCTAGAGCTGAGGCGTACAGTGAGTTGTATGAGAGGTTGGACACAGAGGAGACAGTACTGATTTGCGAGGCAGAGCTGGGAAAGATCTGCAGCAGATAGCGATGGCATTGTTAGCTTTTCGCAGTCAGAAAGAGTGGTGGAAGCCAGGTTAAGGAGAGATGTGGTGATCAGTGAGCAGCAGTATGGAGTTGCTGAAGGTGGAGGGTGCAGGCAGGGTGACAGTGAGGCAAAAGTGAAAGGGATGTTGGACAGTTAGGAGAGATTGGCACTGACGAAAAGACGAGACAGAGCTGGAGGTGAGGCTTGCACAGGGACTGATGACTTTTCGGAGGAAAAGATCATGTGCTGAGGAGAGGCTGATGATGAAGGAGGAGGGAAAGGGGAAAGCTCAGTTGGAGGTTTATGGATGTGGTTAGGGAAGACGTGTAGGCAGTTGGTGTGAGAGAGGAAGACGGTTGATCCGTTGTAAAGACCCCAAACTGGGAACAGCCAAATTAGTAGAAGAACAAAGGCTTCCAGCTAGCTACCATAACCATACAGCATCGAACCCGCAACAACCTGGGACTCCATAGCAGCCACCTAGCAACATCAGAGCAACAGACAGTGATACAAAGAAACAACACAATGTTAACTGATATCATAGCTACCATCTAAAATGCCGTATATTTGGCAACAATCTGGCAACCATTGAGAAAACGCTGCAGTTATTTTGAAAAACAGCTGGGATTCCCCTTTAATGGGCCGTACCTTTAGCTAAGAGCTGGAAGTGCAATAACAGTAAACATATAATGGGATGGATAAAGTCTATAAACCAGCTACATTTTCAATCACTTTTTAACTAGGCTCCTCCAAAACACACACACACACACACACACACACACACACACACACACACACACACACACACACACACATTTCTTAAAAGCACTCCATTATTGTCTCTCTGTGAGACTGCAATTCAGCGGCCATTGTTCAGCTGCTGCAGCTCTTAAGACCAGGTGTAGGATCTTTTGTCTCCAGCCAAAGTAAACACACACAGCAGGAAAGTGTTCGCCTTCCCACCCCCTACACCCCCTGGGGCAATCCAAATAGCATTCCAGAGACCCACTGAGTGTGTATAAGGGCATATGAGACAAGGTGATGGGGTCTGTAGGAGTTAGAGAGAGAGAGAGAGAAAAGAGAAAGGGGGAGGGAAGGAAAGGGAGAGAGAGAGAATAACGAATCAGAAGGAAATAAAGGAGAAAAAGGAAAAGGTAGAGAGAGCGCGAGCGTGAGACCGAGAGACAAAAGGACGTTAACACCTTCATCAGACGACAATAATCGACTGGAATCGCAGCTTTGCTTTGGGATCATTTCTCAATAGCACAGCAAATGGAACAATGAAATACAGACACACTCACATTATAAACACCACGAACAGCAGTCTGTCCAGCGCACTTACATACGCTGTGTGCTTGACTGACTGTGAGGAATACATGCAGAAGAATGAAGGCTGTTGGAAACAAACCAAATATGAAAAAAAGCTCAAAAACAACACAAATCCTACCGAAAGGTGGAGAATATGGCAAAACACAGTGCTTTGGTTTTTTGTGTGTGTGTTTTGGACCAAAATTGCAAAAATAGGTAAGGCTATAGGCTCACCTTCATGAGGTATGGGGCAGCTGCTGGCCTGGTGGTTAAGGCCTTCGCCCTGCGAATGCTCCGACCCCACCTCTAACTTTGACTCCTCAAATCACAACAGTGCCAATGTCACGGGGAAGCTTCTGGCTGGTAGTAATGATCATTAGGTCGTGGGTTTGAATCCCAGGGCAGCTAGTGGGACCTCGGAGGAACCCTTGAGCAAGGACCGGTCCCCGCACTGCTGCCCGGGTGCTGTGTTCCTGGCCGCCTGCTGCCTCGCTCGGTTAACGGGGTGAATACAGAGAAAGAATTCTGCCTCGTGGTGTTTTCACGTATGACAAAGGGTTATTTCTCTTCTCACTTCATCTTTTCAAACCGCAGCTCAGCATGCTTGGTGCCAGGAGGAGAGCTCTAATTGCTAATTCAGTTATGTCAGCTAACAGATGCTAGTGCTTGTTAGCATCATGTTGTGTGAGGGATGTGAGCAAGGGAGATGGCCAATCCTTAGAGAGACCGTCTGATGGGGGCAGTGACAATTTGAGTGGAATCTCTGTCACTATCCAGATAGCCGGAGTAAAATCCTTCATTCTGAGGTGTGCTATAGCAGTGGAGGAAATATAAACATTGTTCTAAACTATGTTACAATGGTACATTTGGTACGCTTAGTTTCATAAGAGTGGTCAGCCCACCCAGACACTTTATTCAACCAGCAACAAGACTCAGTGGCTCAGTTTTCTAGAGGTAATGATGATACCCATAATATACTCAGACAAAACATTAGTGCAGCAATTTGCCAGTAAAACAACACATCGACCCTATTTTTTTGTCCATGCTCCTAAATCCAATGCCACAAAAGCAATATTGCTGAGAGCTTTGAGAAATAGAAAACTCTGGTGTGATGTGTGTTGGATCAGCCTCAGCTTGGTCCGGGATATAAGGCATTGAAATTGGACTGTGATTCCCCAGCAGTGAGGAATAGCCCAGCTGAGAGCACGGTCAATGCTATGCCACTCTGACCTCATCGAAATGCAGTTGTGAGGAGATTATCTGTAGATCACAGTGCATTTTTTAAATGTCTGTCTCACAGCTAAAATGTTATACATAAGCATTAGAATACAAAATAGAGACAAATTATATACATTTAAAAACAATAATAAAGGAACGAAGCCCCAAACATTGCATGGCATCTCTGGATCTATGCACTTATGCATAGCTTGATTCTGACACCTCCAGTGTTATTCTGACTACAGTTTCAGAATCATCCTACCTAACTGTTGTCAGTCTTCTGTACAGGTTTGGTCCATGTGTTGTGTTTATGGTGTTATAATATTTCACATTAAAGAGCTGTTAAGGGATTCCTCCAGGATTACGCCAACACCGGAAGGTCAAAGGCCTTCAGTTCAGAAACCACACCTTTTGTCATTGGGCAGCTCATCAAACCGCCCCTTCTGTTACAGCAACAGTTATCTGCACTGGCTGGTATCACACTAAGGGACGGGGAGAATCACTGACCAAGAGACAAATCTAACGTCTTCTCGATGAATCGAAATCCTAATAAACGCATTTACTGACTAAAGGTTTTTAGTAGAAAGACATTCTGTTTGTCAACTTAAATGACTTCCCACTTAACAGAGTAACACATTAATATGATTCAGCTTTAAAATCGTTTGTAAAAGACGTTTGGTCAAAAGAGGAAAAAAGAAAATTAAACTGACGGTAACAAAATGGAAACAAACACCAATCTATATATAAACAGAAGCCATCCATTCTGAGGGTATTTGAAGTGGCCTGCTCTGACCTGTTCTCGCAGTCTCTCCTGGTGGCCCATGATGGCCGAGGCATGGTGGGGGTATTTCTGCTTCAGGTGCTCCAGGAAGGCCTCTCTCTTCCTATCCATATCGGAGGGCTGCATGGCCAGTATTTCTCGAGAGCTCCGCGCTCCTCCCACAGTGTGTCGACGGGCCACGCCTCCACGGCTTTTAAAGTCCCCGCGCTCCCCCGGTCCGTTAGCTGATGCAGTGCCCCCTGCAGGTCTCTTACGGTGAAGGTGCTCTGCGTCCTCTGGAGAGGTCACCTTTAGACTGCCCTTTGGGAGTCCTGGGAAAAGACAGAATGGATGGAATTAGGATGATGCTGAGAAAGAAGAGCTCTGAAAGTCTGAAGTGAGTTAATATGATTTACTTTGGTTCTATTTTTGAAAAACATTTCACATAAAAATATTGCGCATATTTTTATTGTTACTCTGATTAGTAATAGGCCCATAGCAAAGTGAAGTCCACTCTGAATGTATAACTTGCTTAGAAGCCTTCGTACACCCAACTTTACGGTTAGCATAGAGTCGGACGTACTAATACTGATCCGTTTCACATGTAGGAGAACGTTTCGCTACAAATATTACAGTGAGACACGTAGGCCCCTCAAACCATCACAGCTTTTCTCATCTTTTCGTCAAGTATTTATTGTTTGGTTGTCTTGATTTCTTCAGTATACTCCTTAATTAAAATAAATCTGTTTTGCATATGATGGGTGGGTAGGGGGGCTCACGTATTGGGTGCTCCTTCGGCTCTCAAATGTTCAGAAAATGGCCTGCCATCATGGTTTCTCTTGCTTGACGTAAGTTAACGTAAGACTCTGCAAATGTATCGGGATCCCCTGAGTACAAGGCTCAGGTAGTATATATAGTCCCTCCAGTCCCTGTGCGAAGTATACTAAGCTCTGCCTAGTTACCAAGCGTACTCTCTGCATTTTGTATTATTCCCTGCATTTTCTGAGCTGTTTCTGAACCTCGCATTTGCCTACTCGCCTAGTGGCCTGACTTGGATTGTCTGTTTCTTGATTTACTGGTTTTTGACTTTTTGCTGTGGTTTTGGAGTTTCCCCCTTTTTCCTGTGCGAATAAAACTTCTGTGTTTGGTACTCTGCAAGTGGATCCATACCCGTGTTCTTTAAAGTAAATACCACTAATAAAGCATTAAACAAGAGAAAGAAAAGAAAAAGGCCATTCAGTGAAATAATAATCAGCAAAGACAGTTCTGTGCAATAAGACAGAAGGTAGAGGGCACTGGGGGAAATGGGAGAAGAGTACGTTTGCTCTAAGCTTGATAGAGGCTGTGTTTTTGAGAATGTTTACTCTGCTGTGGAAGAAATACCACAGAGGCAAAAAGGCTTCTATCAGCAAAATTACCCTTGGCCATGAACCTAGCACGCACGCACGCACGCACGCACGCACGCACACACACACATATATATGTGACACATGGACTACAGCACATTTATATTTAGCTCTAATGCAGCTGTCAGACAGATACACAAATATCATGGAATATCTGTCTTTTGCAACTCAGAAAAGCTAGGAACAGCATTGAAAACACGATGTAACTACAGCTTCTCTAATCTATTTTTTAAGTAAAGACTACTACCTATAAGGTACTTCACTCAGAAGTTAGTTAGCTAGCTAGCTCCCCAGCGTTTTCCTTTTTATTTGTATGCTTAATATTTAACATAACACTGTAGTACGTCCAGAACAACCAGAACTGTGGAAGAGATGAATCTGAACCAAGAATCCTGTGGTCCGAAAGTGAAGGAATTCTTTGGCCATATCTCAGCGAAATGGGCCTGCCCTGCCAGACAGAGCTGTCAGCTTTCAAAACATCCACATCAAATCTGCTGAAGCATGTGGCGGTAAGAAGAGCATATGCGCTTTTGCCTTTGTATCCCAAACATTATATTTATTGTTTGGTTAAAGCCTTCCTCCCTCCGCTAACCCTCTGAGGTCGGCGATCCCCATTGGGGGATTTTTCGACAGCTATGCGAGTTTTTGTCCTAGACACATATAAGTAACAATTAAAAATATATAGGTGTAGCAAACTGCCTCAAAGTGCCTGACAGTTCTCGGACCTCAGAGGGTTAAACAAAACGTGCTTTCATGACATCAATTATTTTGGCCTGGCCTAGCATCCATCCTGATCACTAACGTTTCTAGTGAAGTTAGTGGGGAGTGGGTGTGGGAGGTTCCGCAGGGTGCACAGAGGTCTGCATCTCAGCCGTGGTTCAGGGGTGGCTTGGGAGTTATGCGCAGATGTCTCGGCCGAAAAAAGGATGTTTTGATGGTTTTAAATATGGATAGGGAGGCACAGTATTTTAGCCCAGTAGCTAAACAGCATCCAGCATTCTCAGTTAGCCGTCACAGAGTGTAGGCTACAGTAGTCTACACTATTATGCTAGACTCAACAACCAGAGACTGAACACTGAGCACAGATCTGCACACCAAAACAGCTGTGTTTAATGAATATGGAATGTTCTCAAGGGTCTGGAGTTTTTTCAGATCTTTTCATTTTTAACTTCAACTCTTTAAATATATTAATAATATACTCCATACTTCCAGTTGTAACACTTGACTCCCTCGTGGCCAATTGAAACTACATTTTTAAATTCCTTGTTATTTACACTGTTAAATCGTACAATTTAGAAATATATGTAGCTGTTAGTATTTTCTACCAGCTTACGTCATTTATCCATTTTTGGCCAAGTGAGCAATTTTATATAATAATCTTAGTTCCCAGTCGGGGAGTATGATGGCTTACTGGATGCCAATGGAGCAAATGAATGACATTTTGACATCAGTGTGTATCTGACTTAAGGATGTCAGATAATGGTTTTGTGTTTGTGCATGAAAATACAATGTTGTTGTTAATCAGTTACATATTTCAGATTTCTTTTCGGCCCCAGTAGCATTGAGAATGACTATTTTTGAGGGTTGTTTACTAACAAGTTTGAAGAATAAATATTTGATTCAAATATTTGAAATATTTGAATATTTGAATAAATATTTGATACTTATGACAAGAACTGATGTTAGTTACAACTTTATGTAGTAAAAATAGCAAAAAGTATATAACAATTATATATAAATATATGGTAATATTATATAAAATTGCTCGCCTGTGTCTGAACACAGTTTGTTCAACATTTTTACTGTCTTGGATATTTCGTTTGATTTTGGGGGTTTTTTTTGTTTCTTGTTTATTGTTGTGTTGGCACTTTGCTTCAGTTGTGCTTAAAAATGTTTTATGGGGCTTGCGGGTGTGCTGATGGAGTAATCTAGACGTGGGGTGAATTCGCTCTCCCAAATTAACTACAGTTACCCCACCAAATTGACTTAAGTCCATTTTTTTCAGCGAAGAGGGTGAATGAGTGGGAGAAGAATCACTAAGGCCATTAAGAGAAGGAAATATGACGAAATACCAAGAAAAAAGTGCCTCGGCGATGAAAGCTAGCAACAGCGAGCCGGACCAAGCTAGCGATAGCATACCGAATGCCGAACACCGTCGTGAGCTGAAAACCGACCTCAGAGGGGATAGTGAAAGCCTGAGACACGAAATAAAAACTTTGGGACAAGAAATCAACGGTAAACTCGATAACCTGGTCGCGGAAATGCAGAGCCTATCGGATCGGGTCGGTGAAGCGGAGACTCGAGTTGAACAAGTGGAGGGTTGGGCAGCAGAAGCAACCGATGCTCTCTGTATCTGCCTGGAGCAGCAGCGTGCTCTGAAGACGAAACTTAAGAGTCGCGGTCCAGAAGAAACAATATTCGAGTATTCGGAGTTGCACAGGGGGAGGAAGGTAACGCGGTACAACAGTTCATTGACAATCTTCTGTGAAGAGAGCTGCAGCTCCCACAGGACTTGAGTAATCCAGTTAAAGGGAGTAAAGTGTTGGTAAAGCTTAAGAAGGATAAGACACGGGTGTCATTCCTACAGGAGACACATATGTCAATGCAAGAACATAATACATTTAAAAGGCTCGGTTATTTAAACTCCTTCTACAGCTCCTGTAAAAATAGTCAAAGGAAAGAACGATAATATTGTAGTTACATTTGCTAATGTTTATGTCTCACCAGAGAGTGATCGAAAATTCCTTAAATTGTAATTTGATACAATACTTTTCTCTCCCAAAGTTGCTTCCTCCTTGCTTGCACAACATGACAGATGACCACACCCACTACATGGACGCAGTGGGAGTCCCACTGATGCTGTCCCACCTCACTTCGAGCAGAAGCTCTGAAGCCACCTCCATCTACAGTAAGCATAAACCAACCGGTTGGGTATGTCTCATTTATCCTCAGGAGAGGAAACGCCGCCTCATAGGAGGCCTATGTCTGTATTGTGGGGGCAGTGGACACAGAGTCCATGCCCACTCCTGACTACAAAGGTCACATCTCCTGCAAAGACTCTCACTTATACACAAACATCTAGACCATGTTTTCCCTGTCTCTGTTCTCATAGATTCCGGATCAGAGCACTTGTGTCCTCCATGTCTCTCCCTGTGGAGAGTTTGGCAAACCCGATGCCCATGAAGGCCCAAGGCAGCAGTGTCAGGAAGGGCTGTGACCCAGACTACTGAGCCACTTGGGCTTGGTATTGAGACAGAGCATCATGAATAGTTCACTGTACTCAAGCACAGTGAACCAGCTTGATTCAGCATCATAACCTGCGGATTGACTGGCAAGAAGCCCAACTAGAGACGTGGTCCCCAGCCTGTCAGGGTACATTTACATTTACAGCGTTTAGCTGACGCTGTTATCCAGAGCGACGTACATCAGTGCTTAAGGAGTCCACGACTGTTTCTTACCTGAAAAACAGCTTAAATCTGAGTCAACTATTTAACCGAGATACTGCAGTCAGAGCCTCTATAAGTAGTTGCCTAGCCTCGTGTTTACAGGCCACGCCTGTCGAAAGGGGGAACCCACACTCCCCACTGTCGTTGAGGTTGAGGGGTCCCCCGCTTACTGGGTTAAACAGTTCTTAGACTCTCGGAGGAGACAAGGTCACCTGCAGTACCTGGTGGGCTGGGAGGGGTACGACCCTGAGGAGAGGAGTTGCCCGGCTGGCTCCTCATCCTCCCGGCGACCTGGTAGGCCTGGGCAACCAGGTCGCCATGGGGTTCCCCCTCGTCCCCTATGGTGGCCGGTTCTGGAAGAAGTACTGTCACATCTGGGTCGCCTTGATCACAACATGACACTTTCAGCACATCAAGAAGATCTGACTGTCTGTTGCCACCTAATGTATCCCACCCCTCGACAGATGCTACTGTAATGAGAAAATCCGTTTTTTACAAGTAGGCTATATTTGAGCAAGTGTATGGACATCCACCCAAGTATATTTCCAAAATATTTGATATTATTTAAATCAACACTTTAATTTCAGATTTTCCATGCATTACTTGAATATCCATTTAAATAAAAAACCCTGAGTGAGTTTGGACGTCAACGTGCAATAACCCCCACCCCCCCAGATCTATTTCAGACCTGTGCGATATGTCATATGAACTTAACCCTCAGCATAACTTAACTGCCCTATTGGAGGTTTTATAATAAAACACTAACACAAGAGCTTCCCAAAGAGGCTGCTGCTTTATCGGTTCTCTCTTTCTCCAGTTTTCTCTAGTTTTCAAAGGCATGACGTTTTGGTCCCAATAATGAACAGAACGCCAAACACAAGCACACACACACACACACACACACACACACAGCTCTCAGCCACCGCGAAGTGATAGGACAAAATGAGGTTCACAGTTACTATCCAAATGAACTTCTTCCAGTTTTATGACTGCGGTCTGCATTCCTTACCTTCTTCTGCTGCTCCTTTTCGATCCGTCGTGTCCATTTTAGCGACAGCAGCTCTGTGATAACGAGGGAGTATGACGAAGCTCTCAAACCGTTTCACAGTCTAGACAGTGCACCACTGGCGAGATTAACCAAAGAAGCCCCCCCTGCTTAAAATCTCCCTCAGCTGGCTGCTGTTTGTGTGTGTGTGACCTCATTCTCATGATCTGCTGAAAGACAGAATGGTGACGCCAGTGACTTTCGCTGGCCAACAGGTGTCATACACACATACGCACCACTGCTCTACTCGCTCTGTAACACTCAGTGAGTCTCCAGGTTAGGTCACTTCTGCTCACGTTTTGCTGCAGAGACGTGGCAGGAGCTGAGGGCTGAGGGTGTAAAGCTCGGTGTGTGTGTATAAGTGTGTGTCTGTAAGTGTGGGTGTGTGAAAGACAGCTGAAGAGATCAGCTTCCACAGATTTAGTGTGCATGACTCGTGACTCAGTTTAGATCCATCAGAATGAGCCCAGCCTGTGTGTGTGTGTGTGTGTGTGTGTGTGTGTGTGTGTGTGTGTGTGTGTGTGTGTGTGTGTGTGTGTGTGT
>JBBPDC010073623.1:0-10558 GCA_037974485.1 Hemigrammopetersius urotaenia
TACTGCATCTGTGTTCAAATGAGATTAGCCCCAGGTGTTTTGTGTATTTTATTTCGTGTTTACACTGTATCCACCCAGCAGTTTGTGGAGTTTTATTTTCCTTTATGTTGAGATTTATCTGTAAGAGAAAAGAGGGAATGTGAACAAAGTCATTTTATGTAAATCCTCTTATTTTCCAACAAACCATCTATTCAAATAGATCTATGGAATAAATTAAACCCCAAAAATAATATTTGTGTTCCTGAGTGGTATTTCCCGGGTCACAATAAATCTTGGTACCAGGAGTGGGGTCTATTCCAAGCATTTAAAAGGATTTACAGTGTTGTGTATGCAGTATAAAAGAAACGGAAAATAATACGGTAGTGGTACAGAAGTAGGCTTCGTGGATCCTGTCTGAATGGAGGGACACTGGCCGGGTGGAGTGATTGGAGCACCAGGGACTGTGTGGAGAACGCCCAGGCGACGGAACCGGACGGTGTCGGAGACGTTTCCAGAAGAGCCAGCCTGGTGGCGCACTCATCCTTCATCCATTCCTCAGAGGACTGTTTATCCTTTTCAAAAGTGTTTTATAGAGTATTCCACAAAGATTGGTTCAGATGATGAGCAGTCTGGGGCTGATATGAGGGGCCAAGTGAAAGAGTTACAGGATAGACATGAGGAAACCATGGCAAAAATAGCTGCTCTCGCTAAATGGCCTTATGTTTATGTTCCCAGAGAAAGACATATTACTTCGTTTAGTAGTGATTTTGAGAAAGATGGCCGATCAGTGGATAACTTCATTGATGAAGAAATCAGTCTGATCAGGATCAGTATGATTTTGTGCTGTCACTCCTTAGGGGGGCAGCTTTAGAAGAAGCACACATGCGAAGTGATGCTGATTGTGATGGTCCCAGGGACTTATTCACTTACCTTAGAGCAGCCTTTAGAGACAAACGCAGCACATCCCAGCTGTTGCATAGTTTCTATAGCCGTAGACAGCAGGACGGGGAGGGTATTAGAGAGTTTTCACACGCACTGTCGCAAGCTCTTAATGCTGTATTAAGGTGTTCTGCAGAAGTAGTCACTAATGAGAGGATGTTGCTAAGGGATCAGTTCATAGAAGGGATTAGAGACCCTGCTTTTAGGAGGGAACTTCGTAAGTATGTTCGAGACACCCCGGAGTCATCCCTGATTGAGGTGCGAGAGGAGGCTCAACTGTGGTCCTTAGAAGAGCCTCCCAGTAGCGCAAAAGCCACCACATCGAAGTGCAGAAGCAATCATGCACAGTGTTCAGTCTTACATGCGCAGGAAACAAATTCTGTCACCTTAGAGCATGTTCTTAGAATGGTAGCTGATCAGGGCAAAGCCATTAGTGAATTAACTAAGGCTGTGAAGGACCTTGCTGTACAGAAGGGTGGAACAAGTAGTGGCGTCCGGCCTAAACGACAACCCAGGTATACTGAAGATGGGCAGCCCATCTGTTTCAGATGCCAAGGTGCGGGACATGTGTCAAGGGATTGTTCGCAGAGGCAAAATAAAGAAGGTGCAGCTTCCCCTTGCAGATCAGGAAAACAGTCTCCCACATTTGTGGTAAGTCGAGCAATTTGGGGCCCTGTCTTAGACCCAAATCCTACTTTGTCTTCCTAGAGTCAGTTTCTGCAGCGAGCTGTTGGGACATGTCCTGTTGTAGAGCTAGAAATTGGAGAAGTTAAGACACCTTGCCTGCTAGATACAGGAAGCCAAGTGAGCACTATTACTGAACGATACTTTCTGAAGTATCTACATGGTGAGGATGAGGATATGCTTCCCACCTCTGGATGGCTTAGATTAACAGCTGCCAAGGGACTAGACATACCGTATCTGGGTTATCTGGAGTTAGAGGTAGTAGCCATGGGCTTGAAGCTGCCAAATTGTGGGTTTTTGGTGGTCAAGGATTCTTTTGATGATGAACAGTCAGTGCCTTGCATCGTGGGAATGAACATTATTAGTCAGTGTAGGGAACTTGTTTATGCAGAATTTGACACTACGCTGGGTGGAAAACTGGATTCCGATTGGAGAGACTTTTTCAGAAAATACAGAAGTGTAGTGTTGGCCGTAAGTCAGTGGTTCGTGTAGCTGCGAAGTATCCGGAACACATACCAGCTGCATCCATAGCCAAAATCCAGGTCACGAAGAATGCGTGTAACGGTCCAATGTTGCTTGAACCACTTACCGGGAGGTCTGATAGTGGTTCCCACACTGGTTGAGCCCCACAGTTCCACAGTACAGTTCCAAGTCCTGAATCTTTCACAAGAAGATGTATGGCTCCCTCCAAGGACCCGACTGGGTGTCTTGTCAAAAGTGGCATGTATAGAGAATGGATCACAATGTGCAGTCAGATTTCAACGGATCGCGGCTAGCATTGAGCAAGTTACAGTTGTGGTTCCTGGTAATAACAGTGATTTATCATCTGTTTTAGACACACTTGACCTTGGTGGCAATGAGGAACAAAAATGTCAGTTGAAGGCACTGTTGGCCAAGTATCTTGACATCTTTGCCGCTGAAGACGAGGATCTGGGGTATACAGACAGGGTGAGGCATGAGATTCACTTAACGGATGATGATCCTGTTACCCAACCTTACCGGCGAATACCGCCAACCCAGTATGGTGAAGTTAAGGAGCACATTTCAAAGCTCTTAAGCAAAGGTGTTATTCGGGAAAGCAGTAGCGCCTATGCATCACCAATAGTGTTGGTGAGGAAGGCAGATGGTAGACTACGACTGTGCGTGGATTATAGGCGGTTAAATCAAAAGACCAAAAAGGATGCCTTTCCTTTGCCGTGAATTGACGAAAGCTTTGATGCTTTTCGGGGGCATGCTACTTTTCTACCATTGATTTGGCGAGCGGTTACCATCAAGTGGCTGTAGAGGAGTGTGACAGGCATAAGACTGCCTTCTCCACTCCATTTGGACTATATGAGTATCTCCGATTACCGTTTGGTGTTTGTAATGGGCCCGCAACCTTTCAAAGGCTCATGCAAGCCACCATGAATGATTTTGTCTTTCAAATTATGCTAGTATACCTTGATGACATACTAGTGTACTCTCAGACATTCCAGGAGCACTTGGAGAGGCTTGACAGAGTGCTTAGTCGTGGTAAAGTTCTTAGGACACCAAGTGTCTGCTGAAGGTATAGGTACCGATCCAGAAAAGGTTTCAGCTGTGACGCAGTGGCCAGTACCATCAACAGTTAAGGGCTTGAGATCATTCTTGGGTTTCTGTAGCTACTACAGACGGTTCATCCATGGTTTCTCAAAGATCGCTGGTCCTCTGCATGACGTGGTGAATGTGTGTTCAAATGCGGGAAGTCCTGGCAAGGCTAACCAGTTGTTAGCAGAAGCGTGGACTGAAGGCCAGTCAGCCTTTGACTCACTGAAAGACAGACTGACTAGTGCTCCCATCCTTGGCTTTGCTGATTTCACTCAGCCTTTCATACTAGAAACTGATGCGAGCAGCCATGGCCTCGGTGCGGTTTTGTATCAGCAGCAGGGTCACACCAAACGAGCCATCGCGTATGCAAGTAGACGACTGAGGAATGACGAAAAAACGATAGAAACTACAGTAGTATGAAACCGGAGCTCTTGGCTCTTAAGTGGGCTATAGCTGAGAAGTTTCGTGGTTACTTGCTGGGTTCCAAATTCACAGTCATTACTGACAACAATCTTCTATGCTATTTAAAGACAGCAAAGCTTGGTGCAGTAGAGCAGAGGTGGGTTGCACAGCTGTCAGTATTTGATTTTGATGTCCAGTACAGGCCAGGGCGGAACAACATAGTAGCTGCCATTCGCAGGGGAGCTGGAGCCAGTTTCGGAAGATGCAGAGTTTGACGGTTGTGTAGCGATTTGTAGTCTGATCAAGCGTGGCACAGCTCTTGGTCCAGAGCTAGCTACAGCGGCCCTAAAGAGCTGCAAGGTTAGACAGATTCGAACTGTGGAAACTGGGCAGAAGGAGCTTCTCGAGTTAGCTCAGGGTAACACACCAACACTCCCTAGTTATTCAGTTGAAGAACTGCAGGCTTTCCAGCAACAGGATCCCGTGCTCCGGACCTTTAGGTGTCTGTGGGAGCAGAGGAAGGTACCAAACAGGAAAGAACGTCGTGCTCTACCCAGACCTGTTTGTTCATTGCTTAAACATTGGGATTGCGTGAAGGTGGTAGATGGTCTTTTGTATCGTGTGGTTTCAGATGAGAAGCATGGAGAGTACCTCCAGTTGTTGTTGCCCAGCAGTCTGAGGAAGCAGGTGCTGGAGGTTGGCTCATGACTCAGTGGGACACCAAGGCATTGAGCGCACATTGCAGCTGCTGAGGCGAAGATGCTTTTGGGTAGGAATGCATGAGGATGTTGCACGGTGGGTGAAGGAATGTCAGCGTTGCGTGTTAGCCAAAATGCCGCAACCTAAAATTCGGCCGGCCATGAAATCCTTTCTTGCCTCGAGACCATTGGAGGTGATTGCTGTGGATTTCACAGTGCTTGAGCCTGCCAGTGATGGTCGTGAGAATGTGCTGGTAGTCACAGACATTTTCACGAAATTCACGCAGCGGATACCACAGCAAAAATCCTTTTGCGGGAATGGTTCATGAAGTATGGAGTCCCGGAGAGGCTTCATTCAGATCAGGAACGTAACTTCGAGAGCGCCGTGGAAGCATAGCTCTGTAAGTTGTATGGTGTTAAGAAAAGCAGAACCACTCCCTACCATCCTATGGGAAATGCTCAGTGCGAACGTTTCAATCGCACCATACATGACCTGCTACGCACGTTACCCCTAGAGAAGAAACGCAGATGGCCCGAACACCTGCCTGAATTGGTGTATGCGTACAATGTAACCCCCCATTCAACCACAGGTTACTCTCCGTATTATCTGTTGTTTGGTGTTGAACCACACTTGCCGGTGGATGCTTTGTTAGGACAGAAACAGATGGTTGATCAAAACCATGGTTGGCTGGCTTTGCATCAACAGCGGTTAAGTGAAGCACATGCCAAGGCAAAAGAGTATTCTGAGCGGAAAGTTGCTGAACGCATTTCTTTGCAGAAAAACAGGGTTTACTGTCCAAAGATTGAAGTTGATTCCTTGGTGTACTTGCGTAATCGGCCATAAGGTCGCAACAAGATCCAGGATGTGTGGGAACCAACTGTTTACAGGGTTGTGGAAATTGTGGGTAGCACCTACACCGTAGCACCAGTAGAGGGAGGTCCCTGCAAGAGGGTAAACAGAGTGGATATCAGGTCCTGCGTTAACCCTCCTGTTCCAGCACCACGGAGAAAACTACCTGTTACTGTAACTCCGTCTAGTCTACCGTTAGAGACTGAGTCAGATGGTAAAGATACGGAAGAAGGTATCCTCCTGATGGGAAATATGGTTCCAGAGTCAGATGTGCTGTTAGACTGTTTTGAACCAATCAGTTTGCAGTCAGTGGCTTGTCCAGACGAGGTTGTGCGAGCTGTACCTGCAGAGACTCAGGGTATGGAGACAGCAGAAACAGACGCAGTTGCGCCTAGTCTAGAAGGTCAGGGACCTGTAGCAGCGCCACACCGGAGCAAAAGGGTGAATGCAGACCAACACTCAAATGTTCATCATGAGCCTAAGTCTGTCCTAGATATGGCCTACCTAAGTCCTGCTGCCGTCTCCCAGATGTTAGCAAGTTTGAGTACAGTCTTATTTCGAGAAGCCGTCAAAGAGGTTAAAAGCAGTTTGTGGAGTTTTATTTTCCTTTATGTTGAGATTTATCTGTAAGAGAAAAGAGGGAATGTGAACAAAGTCATTTTATGTAAATCCTCTTATTTTCCAACAAACCATCTATTCAAATAGATCTATGGAATAAATTAAACCCCAAAAATAATATTTGTGTTCCTGAGTGGTATTTCCCGGGCCACATAAAAAACGTGGGATTTTTTCCTCACTGAATACTCAAATTAAAGGTTGGATTTTTCTCCTTTTTTCATTGTGATGATATATTATTTATTTTAAAGCGTTATACACTTCTTTATCGGGGGTGCCAATAATTGCAGAGGGTGCTGTATGCAGTAAAGATCACCGTGATCTTGCTATATCAACAGTATTTTCTTTTCAGTACATGCTGAGATAACACATCTTACCCACACATCATCTCAGCCATTCAGTTCTGGACTCCTGGCTGCTAATAGCTGTGGAACCACTTAGAGGTAAACATATGATCTCCCAATTATGGGGCCAAAATAAGGGCGTGTTACTTGAAAATTTCTTTTAAAGCTATGTTAGTCAATTGAGAACAATACAGTTGTTTACTGAATTGTATGGTCATTACGGAATGATGTAGTTGTTTATCGAACAGAACAGTCATTATGGAATGGGGTAATCGACATTGACTGCATTTATCAGACGATTTTATCCAAAGCAACTTCCATTTCCTAACTACAGGGGACAGTCTCCCTGGAGCAACTTGGGGTTAAGGGTCTTGCTCAGGAACCCAGTGGTGGTGCTGAAGGTAGGATTCGAACCCATGACCTTTTGGTCCGGAGGCAAGTATCCTACCAACTGAGCTACCGCCACATGTAACTGTATAGTTTTGAAGGAAGAGTGTAGACATTATGAAAAGATAAAAGATCTATGCACACGAATGATTTGTTTTACTACTTTGTTTCTTCTCTAGTCAATGCACTCATATATACAATGTTGCTATGG
Source organism: Hemigrammopetersius urotaenia (assembly GCA_037974485.1). Lineage (NCBI taxonomy): Eukaryota > Metazoa > Chordata > Actinopteri > Characiformes > Alestidae > Hemigrammopetersius > Hemigrammopetersius urotaenia. The sequence goes on from JBBPDC010073623.1 coordinate 6,676, forward strand.
CAACCGATGTGGATACACTGCTCAGCCATAGCATTAAAATCACCTGCTTAATATTGTTTATGTCCTCCTCGAGCCAACGGAACAGCTGTGACCTGTCAAGGCATAGACTCCACAAGACCTCGCAAGGTGTGCTGTGATTCATTCATCCATCTCTGGCTGTGGACAGGGCAGCATGGGCACTCTGACTGGTCTGCAGATATGCAGCCTCTTACACAGCAAGCTGTGATGCACACCTTTTCCTTTCTATCACATCCAGCATGAACTTTCCCAGCTATTTGTGCTAATTTATTCTTCGATGTATGTGCAAACACATAAGCGTTGCGTGCATACATTAGCACAGGTGTCTGCCAGCATACTTAAGCATAACATGAACTTGTGCACCTGCAGGGAGTGTCCAATTGAGGATGTACAGAAAACGCAAAGGAAAAGTGATTTTTGCAGTTTTGAATATGAGACATTTAAGCTTTATCCTGATCCTTTTCTCGTGATCAATGTTTTCATGACGACTTTGATAATAACCACTTATTTCAAAATATTTCCAGACATTTTAACCCACCTTCTGTCAACTGCACAAACAGAATGTGACGTGTTTGGGCTTTTGTATGTGCCATGTTCAGACTGTTAGTGCCTGGGTGTTTGACAGCTCCTGCCAGAGGAATCATTCTCTCTGAGTCACAACACACATTGCACTAAGCTCGCTAACACAAGATGGCAGATGCGAACACAGCAACGGAGTCGGTTGTAAAGTTTCATTCAAAGTTTCCTGCAGGCTTGGTGTGTCTGCAAGAGCAGCAACAGAATTATAAGCAGAGGCTTCTGGGTGTAATCAGTATTTGCAATGAAGATTCCTCAACCTCTGACATTATCCTGTGATCCCAAAGAAATGAGGTGAGGAGGAAGCCAGGCCCTTCCTCTGTATGTAGGAGTGAGAGAGGCACAAGCCATGAGTCAATAAGCATTACACTGGCTTATTAAATCCATAGTAAATATTAAACACACTGGAAAATTTAGTCGAATATATTTGAATGTGTGCACAGTTACACCAGCACTGTTATAGATGATCACATTTGAATTGTGTACATTCAGTGCAGTGCACTCTTCTCAGTGTGCATGTCATAGATGCTAATTAAATATATTGTGCATAATTCAAACATTTTATTGTGAGCTACGTTAAGCACATTACAGAGGCTTGTTAATTGTTTCCAGAGGTGGAATTGATATTTACTCCAGTTATAGTGCTTGGGTACCTTTTCCCTGTAACTGTTCTTTTTGAGTAGATATCTCAACACTTCCTTATTTACTAATGAAGAATTTATACTTTAATTCTTTCATGTTTAATAACTCTTACACAGTAAACAATGCAACACTTGGAAGTCAGTGAGGGGTGGGAGGTAGCTCAGTGGGTAGGATACTTGCCTCTGGACCAAGAGGTCCTGGGTTCGAATCCTACCTTCAGCACCACCACTGGGTTCCTGAGCAAGACCCTTAACCCCAAGTTGCTCCAGGGAGACTGTCCCCTGTAGTTAGGGAATGGAAGTCGCTTTGGATAAAAAGCGTCTGATAAATGATGTAAATGTAGAAGGAAGACAAGTTTTGAAATGGCAATCAAAAGAAATGTATTAGAATCAATACCTCAAGTATTTTTTAATTCCAATCAGTATTAATTATCAGATTAAATTTAACACCTGTAGGCCATTATACAGTAAACCCCTGATATTCATGAGCACCTGTAAATTATAAATCCCTAAATATGCCCCCAAAGATGCTCGCAAAACACTTTGATTTCATTTTAAACCCAGCTTAATACTTGACAAACTGTATATGCATACTGTACAGTGTACACTGAATTGCTGTCTCTTGCAGTGCTAGAATGTAAAATGCTGATGTTACCCCCATAAATATATATATACTGCACTGTAATCCATGCACAAGCATTTTCTTTGGTATTTGTTGTTGTTTTCTTTGGTATAAGCAGGTAAATACAGTAATAAATGCATTTAATTTACAGTAATACAAATACAGGGCTTTAAGAGGAACAAAACAAAATACACGAGAACACTCAGTGGAACTCAAGACAGATGTGGGAATGCTGGACTGTATCTACCAGAGATGTGTCGCAGGGCGGGCAGCAGCCATCTATTTTTATTGAAAATGTAGCTGATTTTATGTTAATATATATGTTACAAAAATATGGTTCTTAACAATTTAGCAGTAAAATGCATGCAAAAATGATATATTACCACAAGCAAAGCAAAGAAGATGCGGAGGATATCTACGGTTTCTGCAACGTTTTGGGGGTTTTCACAAACAATTATTATTTAGGTTCTTTTCCATGTAGAGTTTCTCATTGCAGTTAGAATCAAGCCTTTCTGTAATAGCCTTCATTTTGTTTTCCAAGTTAGTCAGTCAAGGTTGAAGGGTTCTGGGTTGTAAAATGTTGTGGTCAACAGCAGTAACCTCTGCCACATTAACAGCTTCGGTTTCCAGTGACCTAGAAACTCTCATCGCTAGAATTTTCAGGCTTTCTTTCATTTCATTTCAGGGTTTTCATGAGTGCTGATTAGGCAGCTTTGCTGTTACTGTGCATCTTTGGTGTCAATGGCATAAAAGAAAATCTTGTCATGAAGCTTGTTTATTCAAGTCAAGTAGGTGTTTATTGTTTATTTCATCTAATCTTCACACAGTCAAACAACGATCCTCCAGTAATGAATAATGAATGTTGTGTCAGATATAGTTTTTTTAACAGCAGAGTAGTTAAATATGTTATTCCTTGCAAGGTAAGGAATAACTAAGTTGTTATCAAAATGCAGAATAGAGCAGCACTGCACATGCTGTAAAATGCTAATTGCATTTTTAATTCTGTCATATGGAACACACTGCAGCACACAGTGTGAACAGCACGAAATTCTTCCTCTGTGTGTGTCTGAGAGAGAGAGAGAGAGTGTGTGAGTGAGTGAGTTCTGGTAGGTGTATCAATGTACTGTATTTAGTTTTTTAAGACAACTGCTTGTGGCCAGCAGGTGGCCACGCAACCTCTGGGACCCCATGCATTTGTGTAGTGGCAATAATAATAATAATAATAATAATAATAATATTTTAGGTGCCTTTAATGATACTCAAAAAGCCCTTACAGTACATAGCATCATCAAATATACAGCAGTTTGCAACAGAGTAACAATATAAAATGCAGCATAAGTTAAATAAGTTTACCATGACCTTGATTTCAGTATCTTGATTTCTTTTAAAGTAAAACCAGTAATGTGAGCACTTTTTGTTCCATCCACACTGATAGGAGAGGATAGGATATTTATATATATATAGCTCTTTGTAAAACCGATCATGTCACAAAGCATCTTTACAGAATCCAGGTCCGAGCCCCTAGAGAGCGAGTCAAAGGTGAAAAAGGGTGAGGAAAGACTGGAGTGAGAGAAACTTTGTGAGGAACCAAGATTCAAAAGGGGAACATGTTATTCTGTGGCTGTTAGAGTTTGTGAGTCTCTTTCCACAGTGCTAGGAGCAAGAATTTCTGTTGGAGCTTTTGAACAGCAGTTGCTCTTGGCTGGTGGAGCAGGATGTGAGCAACCAGTTCAGAACATTAGGGCAAGGGACCCCAGTGATCCGGCATGAGGTGGTGGCCTGGAGTTCCAGTGGTGAGCTGGGCTGGTTAGTTCCTCTCGGAGAACGCTGTCCAAAAAAGGGATAGGAGACAGAGAACATAATTTTGTTTAAGTTTACAGGGTACCAATTATATCTGTAAATAGCATGGGCACTCTGACTGGTCTGCAGATATGCAGCCTCATAGACGCTGTTGGGGAAGATTTAAATGTATTCCGTCATCTGCAATCATTCTGTTTGATTTACATTTATTCACAATGTATTCATT
>JBBPDC010073654.1:0-10556 GCA_037974485.1 Hemigrammopetersius urotaenia
TTAAATTACACTTGTGAGAAAATGCCCTCTGTAAAGGTAAAAAATAACGCGCTGCTGTGACGACACATGACACGTGATAACATCAACACAGTGGATGCAGTACGTCTGAATTCCATTCATACTGCCCTCATTCATACTGTATAGAACATACTGTTTTAACGGTAGAGCAGTACGTTCAAATGTAGTACCTGCTAAAGTAGTATGCGATTTCGGATGCAGCCTGTCTCAAGCCTGTAGTAGGGAATAACCGGCAGGCTTATTGTTCGGTGTGTAAAAAAAACATTAATGTTGACTGGATGGGAGCTAACGCACTTCGGTCACATATACAATCCACTAAACATAAAAATGGAATGCGCGGTTGGTGAGAGCAGTTAACTCTGCCAACTTTCTGTGCCGCTGCACCGTCTTTGTTGCACATTTTATGTAGTTTTATTTTTACTCACAAAGTGAAATAAATGTGCAATATGTGGTTCAACATCAGTGAGTCTGTAAATCTATTCTGTTGTACAGTGTTATATGTCAAAATCTGCGTAAACGTTAGAAAGGTCGTTGATTAACACTTGCAACTCTGTGTCGTGATGGTTTTTAAAAAAAATCCAAAGGTAGTAAAAATGGTATTAAAAGGTATTAAATTTAACTTAAGGATTGCTGTATATACCCTGGATAATCATTTTACAACTGTGTTAAACAGTAAATCGAGGACTATATAGTCAACCTTTTACTTGCATTACAGTTGACTTGTCATCTACGTTCCTGTGTGCTGAACTAAAATGAAAAAATTCCAAGACATAGGTGTGTCATATTGGCTGAATTTGTGCATATTCAGTACTTCAGTCTCGTAAGTATGCCGATTACGACAGCACAGCTTTGTTCAGCACAGCTTTTGTTCTCACACATTCCAGAAATTACATTACATTTCATTAATGCTTCAACTATCACCAGCTCATCTTATTTTACCAGTTATTCTCATTGTGTTTATTTTGTCAGATTTGTCAGTCATTAGTTATCCCACCACCACTGCGCATTGCCCTTGCACTCTCCTGTTACTGCATTTCCTCCGTGTCAGTGGGTGGTCCTGTTGAAGCTATACATTTACCTGCAGTACCTGACTAGGCCAATGACTGTAAAGGGCTGGATTGTCAGTGTGTTTTTTTTTCTCAAGAGGACCTGCCTTCATGGTTTTTTTTCTTTCAATTTCTACGTCAAAGGAAGGAGACAAAGCTCTAACTGGGTGTGGGATTGGGTCAAAATCAAACCAAATTGAATCTGGACAGTGATTCCAACACTCTTCACTTCAATAGGCCCAGGGGTGCATCCACTGTAGTTTTGTAAAGAAATGTGAACTGGTGTTGAAAACACAAAGCGCCAAGCACTTTCTTCATTAGCATATTCGTTAAAGGCTTGTTCGGGAGGCATAAGTAATAATGGCTATAACGTCTATTATAGGACGAAATTAGGAAATGAGAGAAAAAATATACAGCTTCCTCTTTAGCAGCTTCCTCTTGAGGCCGCTAACATTATCTATGTAAAGAATCATGTGCATTCCTGTCACTTTTTCCAGCTCTCTTTTCCCAGTTCATGTCATAGATTTTGCCATAATAAAAAACACGTCAAGTATAACGTTCTATTCAATTTATGAGACCTTGCAAAATTCTAAAACTCCACTTTAAAAAAATGAAAATATTTTTTAGTTATTAATTCTTTTTTAGATTTTAATTCTTTTTTTTTGTTATGGAAGTTTGGCCCTCATACCCTATTTTGGTTTGTGCTTTTCAGCCTCAGCAATTTGTTGTTTTTTTTTTTTTACTGGAATGTGAATCTGCACCATTCTATTCCATTCTAAAAATACTTGTTTTAAGAAATATTACTTTTTTTAACATAAACGAAATTTCTCCCCTGGTTTTCACTTTCTTGCAACCATACTGTGATTCTGTGTAGTATTAATGTAGTTCACATCTTAAACTTGTTTTGTCCTGCTTAAAAAATAGAATGTCACAGATTTGGTCAAATATAGTCCTGGAGCTGATAAACACTTTTTAAGATGTGTTTTCAAGTGCCAGTATTCATTGCAGATGTACAAAACATTTAAGATGTTATATTAGTCCATTATCATTTAACAGTTTTTGGAAATAGTCAATATTTTGTATATTTCGGCTGTAAAATTACGATTAGGTGAAGGCAACAGAGTAATTCTAGTTCCTCAGTTCAAAACATGTTTTTTTTTTTTACATCAATTAATGTCATACATATCTGAAACAGGTTTGGATGATTATTGTGGATTGCAAAACTAGAGTGCAATCATAATTAATTTCATAACAGTGGGATTAGGGAGCCCTGCTTTTCTGAAAAAGCCGAGAAGGGGAAGCCAACAGTCACAAGACAGACTACACTAATGGAAAAGTTGGGAACTCACTATTCCATCAAGATACAATTGTTATGACCTCAGGGTCAGTTCAGGGGAAAACGAGGGAATATTTTATAATTGTCCAGACCTGCTTGGGATTAGTAGACCTGCTGGTACTAGTTTGAAATTGTGAAAAAAATGAAGAATATGTATTGAGCTAAGGAACTAAAATACACTGAACAAGACATAATCTATTGTACATACAGTTTATACAACAAATCAACCCATTACAAGCTGTATATTGGAGATTTCCTCAACTCACTTAAAGAAATAATGGAATAAAGAACATCTATTTTTATTAATTTGACTTTTGTTAACTATTAACATGATTAACATGAATATCTGTGATCAGTACAGTTTTCAGTCTAATCCAGTGAAAAATCCAGCAGCTGCTAATACACACAAGGAAATGTAAAAATGATTAAATCTAGCTATAAAGTATTTGGAGAGTTTTGCAAGGAATTTTACCTTTTTTTTTTCCAAAAACAAATAAATGACGTGAACTGGAAGGTCCAAGGTGAGGAAAGAATGACGCCTAGACATCTGTGAGTCAGCCATTAGTGTTTTCCCCAGAGGGGACAGTCACCTTCATGGTATGGTGCTGCGTGGTTCCTCTTACCCTGCGTGTGCACAGTTGTAAGGACTTGGCTAATTATAGAGCTGCTGGGGAAGAACAGGCCACTGACCTCCCCAGGTCGGCTCATTGATGCTGATGAGGATGTCATGGGATGTGCATTGTTGACAAAAGGGCCCTGTGCCATTTAAAGATGTGCTGTTTAGGTTTTTAAAATCATCCAATCTTCCATTTCACTGATCCAGTCCTTTTTTCTTGATTCTTCATTTTGTAAAGGTTTTTTTTGTATATTCGTTTGTGTTTGAATATGTGTCATAGTTAGATTAATTCGGCCGACCTGGCCAATTAATAGACGTTGGCCTGGTATAGGAGGTGAGGGGGAGTGGCAAGCTGACACGACTGAACAATCCAATCCAGAACAGCACTCCGGGGTTTCCACCAGACCAATTAGGCCTAGATCATTATCACCTGAGTACTAGGGCAGGACATATATATAAACTGTGCTAACTAAGCTTCAGTGTGTATACTTGCCTAGTCTAGTTACCAAGCCTTTTGTTTTTCATTCCTGTTTTGATTTTCGACCCTGTTTCTGCCCCTGTGACTTCTCTCTTCTCACATAGATTCTTGTTGGATTTTCTGGGTTTTTGACTTTGGATATGGTTTTCCCTTTTTTGCCTGATGGACTTTTAAAGTAATAAATCTATTAATCTGCTCTGCATCTGGATTCCTTTCTGTCAAATCATTACATGCGAGCATTTATAGGTATTAAAATGTTGCATTGAACTTCGAGAAAACAGGAATACATAGTATAACTCAGTTCAGTTTCATTCATATAGTGTAAATTATCAATATACATTATCACGTTATACCAGCTTTGAGGTAAAAAGTAGCCTACAGTTAGCGTTAGCGAAGTAGCCTCTAGTTTAAGTAACATACAGCTCTCTCACTCACGTGTCACAGCAGCAGCATCATGCTCAAAGACAGAGTAGCTCGGGACAGTGTTGAAGTAAACTGAAGTTACACTTAACAACGACTGATGCTGTTAAGGATGTTTATAAAAGCCTTTCGCTTGTGAAATTCGAAAATTGAAGTTTGTCAACATATCTACATAACATATGTGCACACCATTTAGTGCAGTTAGCTCTGCTTTAACCATGTAATTGCTAGTGGCTTGTGTGGTCCTTGAATAGCCTTGAATCAGTCAGCCCTGATTTCTAAATATCTGCATCAGCCATAGAAAAACCCATTTCGGTCAACCGTTCGTCTTTTACAAACTGTAGGATACTGCACACTTACCTTTCATTGGACACTTTTAGTCTGTGATCCACTCTCAAGTGGGTGTAAGAACCCCCTCAACTCTGCAGTAAATTATACCAGCATCACGCACCCACTAAAAAGTGTAACATAGCACAGCTCAGTAAACAGTCTGAACTATGTGAAATTCTTTGCATTATATCTGGCAGCTGACTATGCAGTGTCTGTGAAGCAGTGTGTGGGGAGGCTACTGCAGCAGTGCCATGGACAGTCCTGGGTTTCAAACCGCCAGCCTTCTGATCACAGGGGCAACTCTCTAACCACTATAGGTACTAATAACTACAGCAAATTTTTACTCACACACTGAAGCTGACATGAGAGCAAGCACAGTGTTGGGATAAGACAAAAAAATGCAAGAAACAATGAAAATTGTGGTTATAGGAAGTTCTTGAAAGTGGGATCTAGTTAAACATCTAGTTAAAAAAACTGAATATATAAATTGTAATTGTGAATTTCACACAAACTTTACCAAAGCCATTTTTCTATGTGTGAAAGGGTGGAGGTAGCTCAGTGGGTAGGATACTTGCCTCCGGACCATGAGGTCACGGGTTCGAATCCTACCTTCAGCACCACCACTGGGTCCCTGAGCAAGACCCTTAACCCCAAGTTGCTCCAGGGAGACTGCCCCCTGTAGTTAAGGAATGGAAGTCGCTTTGGATATAAGCGTCTGATAAATGCCGAAAATGTAAATGTAAATCTGACACTGTGGCCTCAGCATGTGCCAAAATGTACAGCTGGCATTTGGTAGACATGATATTGCAGCAGTGAATGCTTTCAATCACCATAGATCGGCAGTGCTTTTCTATTACAGTTCCAGCTATGCTAGATACAATAAATATCATAACAGTTATCCTGGATGACAACCGGGTTCAAACTTGCAATCTCCCGATGGCAGGGTGGTATTTTTACTGTCACAGAGACAGAGACTGTTACTAATAACGATCACGGGGTGCCGGCCTAGTGGATGTGAGTGTGGAGTGGGGAACCTCGTAGTTGATCTTTCTTCCACCACCCTTAAATCTTTATGGTTCGTTAGAAAAAGGCACCTTTGACTCTTTGATTCCAGAGTTTCACTTTCTTTTATTCGAATATCATCTTGTTAGCAGACGTCTGAGGATAAAATTCTCCTGTTATCCACAGCCAGAAGAACATGAAAGTATTGGGACACCTTTTGTTTGAATCTCATGAATCTCCCAGTTTCAGAACTGCTTTTAAATGATCTCCCATGTCATTGCAGTAAAGCTGTAAAAAGGTATTTCTGTCAGTTACTAACAGTGCGTGCTTGACACCTGCGAATATATCACTAGATCTGACAGTAGAATATGAGGAAAGAAATGCAAGTCATTTCAGCCTCGCAGCTGAATTAAAATGTGGCACTTGAGAAGCTACTTTCTTTCATGTTTAGTTCAAACAAGCAATTAGAGTTCCCCCACTTTGTGCTGCAGTGACCTTATACTAGATACCAGTGGCAACACATAACTATTAGAGCTAGATCTTCACACTACAAATATTGAAACAGTATGGCTATGGGATGCTCATTAAACTGGAATTTGAAACTTCATTCGAACGCTTGAACCATGTCAAAGCTCCATTAGCTAGATGCCACAAAGAAACATAGATAATTAGATAGTGTAGTTCTTTTCAAAGTAAAATCATTAATAAAAGAGTAGTACTGTGGTACTTGGAGAGTTTAAATGAAAATATAATTTTGTTGTAGAAAATTAACAAACAAAAAATACAGAAATCATTAAGCCTTAACTGAAAGCCTGTATATTTAGCATTATTATATTGGATAAATAAGGCTAGATAGAAGAACTCTTGTTTACTGGTGTATCTGGCCTTATATAACCAGTGTAAAAATGCTGAATATACAGAATATATACAGAAATAAGATTAATGGAGTGCAGATTTGAACAAATTCTCAAAAGATTTCATTACATGTTTTCTTCGACTCCAAGCCATTCTCATACTGCTTGTGCAAGGTGAAAGGTAGCCAGGACATAATTTTGGAATAATGGCAATGTATGCATATGTCCCTTAAACTTTTCATGGGTTTAGACACTTGATAATGCACTGTTTCTGAAGTTTATGATGGAGATTACTTAGTTTTAAACCTTAAATACTCAAAGCATATGAGCGTGGATGTGTGCATGTGTGTGCATAATTTTGAGCCAATGGACAAAAGCCCTTCAGTGGAAGTAGTCAAAAGGTCACATACTTTAACTAGAGCCATGACTTTTGCTTTCTTTTTAGCCATTTCAGTGTTTCGTGCTGATCCTTGTGCTGATTTGTATTATCATTGCAGTCACTGTTTGTGGATAGCAGATATTGGGAAAAAATGTCCTAGAGGTATTTGAACCGATGAGAGCTGTGGAGCTGAACTATGGAAAGGGCTGAAAGGTACAGATTTGGGGTCAAGCTATTAGCTCTTATTCAGGGAGCTGCAAGCTTCTCAGATGCAGGGGGCACACAGAGCAACTGTTTAATTAATCATTTGGGAGAAGTAAGTGGTGAACTTTTGGGAAAAGGTTTTGTTGATTTCTTTTTCTTTGATGAGAGTTTGTGTGTGCAGCTGAGTTTCTGGGTTTTCTTTTGGGACACACTCCAAAGAACATTACCTGCAGCTCAGTCAGTTTTGTGAGCTTGCATAAGGACTACCATTTCCTCAGATACCTACATCCACTTAAGAACAGAAGGCTTTCTCAGTAGAGTCTTATCAGTAGGGTTGTATTGTAGTGTATTGTTTTGTAAAAACGTAATATGAATGTGTGTATGTGTATTCATATATTGTGGGCACGTAGATCTGGAGATCGCCATCAGCCTTGACTGATTGCCTGGTACTGCCCTTGTGCTCCCAAGAGTGGAGCGGTCACTGTCCCAGGTGCAGAATTGGCCTGGCGGAGGTACATAGGGAATGTGCTGTTTTATTTTCTCCCCATGTTCATAGTTCTGATTAGAGTGTTCAGTAAGTCCCACAGATGCTCAAACTGAGATTTGGAGAATTCAGAGGCCAGATTATTTGTCATGTTTCAGGGCTCCAGACAAAATAAAAATCTTAGGAGCCATTGGCTCCTAAACACAAAATATTTGGGAGCCAAATTATTTTTTTAGGAGTCATAATCTCTGTCAAATGTGATATAAATTAAAAAAAAACTGTCATGGCGCAATTTGTCTTCAGTCTTACCCCATGGAAAGAGCATTAAAATGAAACAAGAAATCAAGACATGAACTAAATTGTTGTAAAAGTAAAACACAATGTTTCTCATGTAGTTAATGTTTATAGTTGCCGTGCTAGTTTCATATGGTCAAAGCTACCGCTTGGTGTCATTAAAACACAGTGGAGCCATAAACAGGTGTTCGCTAGGTGGTACACATCAAAGTAAGAACATTGTCCAGAGTATCACACTGGCTCTGCTGGCTGGCCTTCTTACCATTGTGCGTCCTGGTGCCATCTCTTCCCCAGTTAAGCGAAAAACTTGCACCCGGCCATTCACGTGATGTATCAGACCAGGCCACCTTTTTCCATTGCTCTATGGTGCAGTTCTGATATTCACAAGCCCATTGTAGTCACTTTCGGTGTTAGTCAGAGGTCAGCATGGGCATTCTGATCAGCCTGTAGCTATGTAGTAGCTCATTTGTGGGAGACAGGCTTGCATTGGAGTACTTTTGTAAGGTGTGGTGGTGGTGGTCTAGTGGGTAGGATACTTGCCTCTGGACCAAAAGGTCATGGGTTCTACCTTCAGCACCACCACTGGGTTCCTTAACAAGACGCTTAACCCCAAGTTGCTCCAGGGAAATTGTCCCCTTAGTTAAGGAACAGAAGTCGTTTTGTATAAGAGCACCTGCTAAATGCTGTGAATCTAACCACTGCATCCAGAGAACACCCATTTTATCATTTCTGTAATTTGAGTAAGCCATTCTCCACTCTGTAATGATGCAGTACCATTTGCTATCTGACTTCTTTCAGTTTTCCCCAGCTAACATATGAAAACCACCCAGCCCAAAAATCCACCCCAAAGCAGTTGTAGTTTCTCTTACCTTCATGATTTATCATCAAAAGTTTTTTTTTGAAACTGGAAAATCTCTAAAGAATACTGCGGTGCTGCTGAAGAAGGCAAGTAAGAATATTTAAAACAAATGTAGTGATGGTTACATTTTTTATTTTGGTCAGAGAGTAGAGGGTAAAATCACTGTAGTGCACAGACTTGTGGATTATTGCTTCAGCAGCCACAGTAAACAGATGACCAGAAAGGTCTATAGAGACTCTGAGGTTGGCAGCCTTCAGCAGACAAATGCTTGGCCATCTCTAGAAAGTCATGCTGCTCGTTTTTCCTCATTGTGCATTTTTTTGTGTTTCTGTGACAGAGTTCAAGTCTGCCAGCTGGTCCCCTTGTGCCTATTTGCATAAGACGTGAGCTGTGTTGCTTTTCTCTTTGTGCCACCTCTTTGACGTGCTTTTTATAATAGCGGTGCTTGAGGGGACGGACACAGCCCTTTCTATTTCATCTGTGTCTATTTACCTTCTAATTCTAATTTATGAAGTTTTTGGGGAATTCAGAGGCCATGCGGGAACAGTTTTGCAGCCTAATCTGATGAGATCGTTCCCCCTGTCCTACTTATTTATCACCTAATTCATTCTGATTTGTATTCCCAGTTTTCTCCCATTATGCAACACAGACAGGTCCAAAGCTCTCCCAAACTGCTAGAAACCTGAGGCCACCTTGTCATAGGAAACTTTTCCGAAGCTCTCATGCATGACCTGGTGCACTAGTGCATGACCAGGTTAGATTGCAGTATTACATTACATCATAGAGATAACTTTTACCTCCCTCAGCCAAAACTGATTTCTCAGTAATCTGGTCTCATTCCATCAGGGTACCATCAGTCCTGGTCAGGACTAGATGTCTCATTCTAGTAAACTGGGAATTCTAATTGAAAAATTGATTATAATGTGAAAATGCATACAGTTAAGAGGTTTCTACATTTTTCTTGTGGCCTCAGTTAGAATGATGCAAAGTAGAACAAAGCAGAATCGCAGCAATACCCATTGTATAGTACAGTATATATTGCGATTTTTGCAACACAGTAATTTTTCATGTAAAGATGCAAAAACAGCACCGAGATTAATTTTGTTTTATTTGTACAATATGTGAATCGTTTTGACATCAGCAGATTAATATGTTCAGCATCAGACAGGTTAGATTCAATATTTCAAGCCCATATGTTATAATGTATGTATAATGTTGTTATAATGTATGTATGTAAAATGTTGTAATATATGTTATAATGAATTTATTGTCCTTCAGAAGAGTCTTTAAACAATATTGGTCTACAGAATTGTCTGCTTTTTATTAATTTTACAGTATTTTTAGTCCTAAAGAAATACAGAGAGAGATTTAGTCTCAGTTTTGTAGTTTTTATAAATGTTGTGCATGTAGATATATCCGTGAACATTAAAGTCCAATTGCCAAAACAAGGCCATGGTGACTTGCAACAGTACTATTATCACAAACAAGTGTTAATAATACATAAATAAATGTGGAATCCATGATGTCAGCAGGTCTGAATATGTCTGAATTCACATGTGCTTTTCTAGTATAAAATCTAAATAGATTCAGAGTGCATATTGTATAACAATCCCTGTGTTGGAAAACAAAAAAAAAATCAAACACATCTTGCCCATTTGCTTGAAGACTGGATACATTGCCATATTTTCAAATATCATCATGGCTCACAGCAATCAGATTTGAGTTCTGAGATGGACAAATAGGGTCTCTCAAAGGAAATTGCCCATCCTGATACAGGGCATTAGCTGATGTATTGGTTTGTTTATTTGGTTCAAAGCAACAAATTAAACCCCAGGAACTGGAGTCTTTGCAGAATTACCCTCTCTTAAAATCCCATTTAAAAGATTTGGTCGAGAGAACATCATAAAGGAAATAGAGGATTGATTTGATCTGCTAACAGCCTTAATGTTGACAATGATAGCTTTTGTGAAATTCATACCGTACTCATTTAGCTTGTATTATGTATAAATCATCATGAGTTAGCGAAACCACCATGAACTGCTGCTGTTCATTGTAAGTTACATGTAGAACAGAGATTACCAGCAGGCTTATGTGAAAAACCTTATGTGCTGAAGGTACTGTGGATTACTCAGCAGGAAGATGGGCAGTAAACTAAATCAGCAGATATGTGTGTGTGTGTGTGTGTGTGTGTGTGTGTGTGTGTGTGTGTGTGTGTGTGTGTGTGTGTGTGTGTGTG
>JBBPDC010073695.1:0-10555 GCA_037974485.1 Hemigrammopetersius urotaenia
ATGAGCCTTTGCGGGCGGAGTGAGTGGCCTTTTGGCCGTTAAATTGTGTTTTGGGGATCAATTAAGGGGGGGAAGTAAATGTGTGTGACGTTTAATGTGTTTGTGTGTAAATTGTGTGTCATTCTGTATGCTGGAGCCGTGTTTCGACAGTCGTCCTCTCCTGTAGTGCTAGTGGTGCGGGTGGGGTGGCAGGCGAAACACAGACTCGTCGGAAAAATCGGTGGGACACTGAGTTTTGCCAGTTGGAGGAGCAGTTCACGCTGTATTGTAGTCTTGAAAGCTGTGAAGCTGTCAAGATACAAGAGATCTTGTGAAGACCCAGGGTGTCTTTCCTTACTCATTATCATGCTTGCCTCAATATTTAAAAAAAAGTAAATAAATGTTGTTTGATGTTGTTGAAATATTAAGCATTGCAAACACATAGGAGTTAATTAATATTAAATTAGTAGTGTTATTCCAACATGAAAATAATTCATTAACATTTAATATTTACTCAATATTTCTGAGTACATGTGACTGCTCATGTATATGTTAAGGTAAATTTTACTTGATTCTCATAAGTAAGTTCGATTCCAGCATTAAAATTTACTCAAAAAAATTGAGTGCAACTTGTTACTAAATTTTTTTAAAAGTAAATTCTATGAGTTATTTCTTTGAGTGTACTTTATTGCCTTTAGGTGGTGGGTTCCTCCATGCAGCTGATTGGAGAGCACCAGGCAGAAGACCGGCAGCTGATAGCTGAGGTAGTCCTGGCCAAGATGAACCAAGCTGCAGCTCGCACACCCACTCGCACTCCACAGAGACCCCCAACTACTGCCCAGCAACCACAGGTAACGTTTAGATGCTGTTACCAGATACCAGTTTACCCTCAAGATGACAGTTCTTGAATCTTCCCAATCGTCTCCTATTATCTTGCAATCAATTTTTAATATTGTGTAATAATTTGTCTCAGTTTAGCATAATGAAGCCACAAGAAGGCGATTTGCATCCAGTGTGCATCTGCATCCAGAAGCACTTAAGTGCATTAATGGATCGCCTTGGGTGTTTTCAAGGAATATTCAGTGTTCTGTGCACGAGGCGCCACCTGGTGTAGTCACAATGAAACTGCAACCTAAAATTATCCATGATATGCTGTGTGATACCAATATATATATGTGTGAAATGTTTGTGTGTGTACAACCAACCCAGTTATTTCTGCCACAATTTATAGTACAAACTGCTTTTCACACGTCTACTGTTTTCACACATCAACATTTTTGCCAAAAGAGGTATGAGGGTCTACTGTAGAATAAAATGTTATGCTTCCCAACAGAAAAAGAAATAGAAAATATATCATTTTTCTGATGCATATATGTATTATACATTTTAAATTATTTAAATTTATCAAATGTGTGCATCAGAAGAAATAGTTTTTTAGGATTTTAGGAAGGTTTGAATTGCTTTGATCTGCTCAAATGTGTCAAAGCTGGGGACCTAATGGTTAGGGTGTTTGCCCTGCCGCCAGAAAGTTGTGAGTTTGAATCCCAAGACTGCTAGTGGCACCATGGAGGTACGCTTGAGCAAGATAACGTCCCCACTGTGGTGTTTTCACGTGTGACAGAATTGTCACTTTACACTTTATTTGTCTCACATATGGTGAGGTCCCCAGTCTTACCCCAAAAAGGTTGGTGGTTGTTTGAGACCCACAGGTGGAGTCATGTGAGCTTCTGCTCTGTTTAAACCCTGCAGCCACACCAGCCTTTAGTGGATGAGACTAGTGACGCCTGACATACAGGGTTCCAAACATTTACTTTCACAGCTTTTATCCAAAAGCAACTTCCGTTCCCTAACTACAGGGGGCAGTCTCCCTGGGGCAACTTGGGGTTAGGGGTCTTACAGAAGGAAGGATTCAAACCCATGACCTCTTGGTCCAGTGGCAAGTATCCTACCCACTAGGCCACCACCCCAAACCTCTGGTGCCCCCTGCAGTCTGAATAGCAACAGAATTGCAGCAGAATCAGAATCAGAAAACTTTATTGATCCTTTTAAGGAACTTCCAAACTGAGACAATATAAAGTCTAAAACAGAATGCAAGAAAACTCAATATGAAATGCATTATGCTGTAGATTTAAGCACCTTATTAAGTAAATTATCTTGCAAATATAACATTTTCATTGTGTGTGTGTGTGTGTGTGTGTGTGTATGTGTGTGTGTGTGTGTGTGTGTGTGTGTGTGTGTGTGTGTGTGTGTGTGTGTGCAGAGCTCCGCCCTAAAGGAAGGCCTGCCTGACCCCAACAAGACCCCGTCCCAGCGAGCCCCTCCTCAAGGTTGTTTGCAGTACATTCTTGACTGTAATGGAGTTGCTGTAGGAGCAAAACAAGTCCAGGCAAAGTGATTTCGTCCTCCAGGCCAGGCAGACGTTTCAGCTGCAGTGAGAAATGAATATTAGTCATTAAAGGTTCTTCTCAGTAGACCTCGTCCCTATGCAGCGTTCAAATACATTATCCATACAGCTCCAGAAAAAAATAAGGGTCCACTGCAATTTATTTTTAAATCAGCATCTCTACGGGTGACAACCATTCCATGCCAGTGTCTGTTAAACTCCTACACAAACACCTCATTCTGCTTTATGAGGGACACTGCTGTAATCAACACTCTCCTCTCACACTGAGACCAGTTGGATGGTCAAACACTACTAGAAGGTAATTACGGTGCTGCCATTTTGTTTAAGAGATTTGTTTTCTTTAAATGATTCAAGTTCTGTAAACGCTGCATCATTTCTCTTGTTTTAATGTTTTGCCATTTCCTTTAAAATGATGTTTTAAAGAACAATACTTTTATTTGGAAATTAAGATAAAGCAGTTTTTTAAAACTAAAGCAAAGCTGTTCAGTTCAATACTTGCACCTATAAAAGATAAAACCTAAGAAACAGAATATGTTTGCAGTGGGCTCTTATCTTTTCCAGAGCTTTGTATTTGTTGTTGTTTTGGTTTGCTTATGAAGACTTCCTTGGTTTTCTTGCATTTCCAAGGCCACTCTTGAAGGTTTACATGCTAATTGTGGCGATGTGAAGACCTGTGCTGCTCTGTCCCCTCTGGCCACATGTGCAGTACCGTGCGAAAGTCTTAGGCGCCGATGTAAAGACATTTATCTCAGCATAAAACTTTAGTTGGTGCTATATAAATAAAACAGAACCATTGTTTGGGTTTGTGTAGCTCCATCAGCAACTCCTGACTGAATTTAATGAAGGACTGATCGATTCAAACCAGGTTTCTGTTGGAAACTACAGTAATACTGAACTTCCACAAGGAACACAGTGATATACTGAACATAAAATCACTATTTACTGTAGAATGCTGTCAGTATTTATTCATTTTATTTATATATTCACATTCATATTAATGTGAATAAAGACACTGCTCATTTGAACAGTTTTAAATATTAGGGGTTTAAGACTTTTGCACAGTACTGTAGCTTCAGAGTTGTGTTTCTCTCTTGGTACTCTTTCATCTGTTGTGATTTTTCAGCAAGTTCCTCATTGATTTAGTGAGGTAGTTTGTGTTGCTTCTGCATGTGTGATAATGGGAAACTGTTTAACGCACATGAGTGTCACGTTTTAAAGTGCAGTCTGGACTTCTACTCTAGATATTTTACAAGAATGCGGTTTTCTGGGGGCTTGAACTGGAAGGAGGTGGTGTTAGAATCTCAATGTTGAGATTAGCTCTTGTTTCTGAGGTTGTTTGGTCTTGGTTTGAAGGATTTTGGGCCTTTTGTTTGTTTTTGCGATAGGCAGTAAAGAACATCTTCTGGTCTTCAGGATCTGAGTGAAGCATTTTAAAGTGGATGGTTATTACATTCCAGACAAATAGTGGAATTGTATATATAAACTCAGTTTGTGTAGTCTTTGTGAATCATATCGTGGCATTTTGAAGCAATATGAATCTTTTTTGGTGAATATTTTCAATACAAAGCTCAGTGGGAGGGGACTTTCAGCAATTACTGTTAATGACTGTCAGTAGTGACTGTCGAACGCCTACAAATGTGCTGTTTTGATTCACTCTCACGCAGCCGATGCAATTTATGTATACTGTTTTTTGTGAAAAGCCTTTAGGTTGTTCTGGTGGCAATAAATTGGCCTTGAAAAAACCCACGCAGGAAAAGCCCACAACAAAGAAGCTTCTGTGGTGATCATTCTGTATTTCAGATTTTTCATTTTGGGGAATTTTTCTTGCTTTAAAAATCTATAAACTACAATGTAAACGTGTGTTATTAAATAATGCAGGAAAATAAATGTGCCTCTCCAGCATTGGAGAGTTTGTGTTGCATGTTTAGAGATGAACATTACTCTTGAGGACGGTTTGCATGAGGTTTTAAACCAAAGAATGGCGCGAGAAGGAATATTTTGTGAAAAATTACATTTAATGTTGTTTGTGAATTTGCCTTTTTTGGGGCTCTGAAAAGACTGTCTATCTCTTTCTCATTCCAAAATGTTTGTGGTACAATGGAATAATCACTGTTTACAATTTTAACATGGTGTTTATGATGCTGTTTCTTTAAATCCAGTACTTGGGTTGGAGGTTTGGCTCTCTATAGTCCTTCCCCCTCATGGTCCAAAGTAATAAAGCTCCCCTTTACAAGACCTACATGTTCTGTGTTCCTGTATCGTATTTTGTTTCCATCATTTCAAGTTCTTCCTCTTAGGCAGACATGCATCATGTCTGGGTGTCATGAATTTCTAGCATAAAACATGAGACCAACTTAGGGCTGGGCGATATGGTCTATAAATAACATTGTGATATCAGGAGGCTGTATTTATACACAATATACATCATGATATTTCAATGCATATTGTTCTATGTATGATTTTTAAAGCTCTTCATGAATGCAAACGTTAACACAGTCTCACCAATATGGTGACTCTAGTAGTCCCAGCAGTATATAAGATATATATTGAACAAGCTGCAATACAGCAAGCATATTTGATATATATCGCCCAGCCCTAAAAAGAAGAAAGAAGTTGATTAACAACAGTTTTATAGATACTACTCTATAAAACATGCCCAACTTTGTGTCATGCTGTTCAATACAATTATACAGTACTGTGCAAAAGTCATAGGCACATGCAAAAATGCTATTTTAAAACCTATAAATCTCAGTAGGTTGTGATGATATGTTCAGTATATCAATGTGTTCTTGTGGAAGTTCAGTATCACTGTAGTTTCCATCAGAAAGCTGGTTTGACTCAATCAGTCTTTTACTGAATTAAATGATGGAGTTTCACAAATCCAACAAACGTCTGGAGAAACCAAGGAGAAATCTAGAACCGAACCTGTGTTCTCTACCTTTACAAACAGAGCAGATCTTGATACTTTCTTGCTTGTTTGTTTGGTGCCTAAGACTGTAGCACAATACTGTACATGTGGCAAATATGTTAATAAAATACATTTAAATTAGTCGGTCAAATTTGTTTAATTTGTGCATGTGTCCCTATCCTCATTAAACAACACCTGGAACATTGCACTAGGGGTATATCACGACACATTGAGGACCTTACAAAGACCCTCATTTACTTTATTCCACATTTTAAGAAGTAGCATGTCTTTCCTTTGACTATGAGTTCACGCATGATCTCAATGAACCTGCCTTCACTTCTGATTTCATTTTGTCTTCTTGGTGGAATAATATTTCATGAGTGTATGAGAGTGTACCTCTTGTACCTATACTTTGGCCATATCTGGGGGTGCCTTGATTGATTAGAATGTAAAAGAAACTGGTGCTGGATTTAAAATGTTCTTCTTGGCATTGAATCACAATCAGTGTTGTAATGTGATTAGTCTCTTTTGTACTAAACCTAGGGGCCTCAGCGAAACCCCAAGAGTCACAGCCTAAGAGACAGGAACCTCCATCCGAGCCAGCCCCTGCCCCGGAACCTGTACCAAAGGCAGCTCCCACCCCAACTCCTCCACCCACAACACAGCAGCCTAAGCCCCAGGGTCAGGCAACGCCTGCACCAGCTCCTGGGAAGCCGACGGAACTGCCCCCAAAACCCCAGCCTCCAAAGCCCCCAAAGCCTGTGCCTCCAGTGCGACGAAACTCCAAGCCTCAGATCCAACCAAAGCCCCAGACCCCACCACTGGCCAAGGCCCACCCGAAGGCCCAGTCTGAGGGCTCAGATCAGAGTCCTTCCCAGGGTCAAGCCCAAACAGTTCCAGCCCCCACACAGGTACAGTCCCCAGCCAAAGCCCCTGCTAAGCCCCAGTCTCCTACCAAGGGCCAGTCCCCAGCTAAACCCCAACTGCAGCCCAAGCCTGTGCCTAAAGAGCCATCCCAGGTTGAGGCTGCAGCTCAGAGAACGGCTCCGGTTGAAGCAGCGCCCTCGGCTCCTGCTCCTGCTCCATCTGCCGGGCCTGGACCAGCCTCGGCCCCCGCCCAGGCTCCTGTAGAGGAACAGCCTGCGCCTCAACAGAAGTCATCACATCCTTTCTTAAAGTAAGGGTTTCATTAGAGTGCGATTTGTGCCGGCATTATTTAGGTCTTAGAAACAAACGAAAGATCTTTGAACTTAGGAGAACTTTCAAGGTAGTCTCTGCCCAAGTGGGTGGAGAAAACCCACAGAAGGAGGGGGTCCAGAAAGTGGCCAAGCTGCGGTGTGCTGAGAGAAAGAGCAGCAAACGCAGAGCATGTAGGAGAACAAACACCGGTTTTAGACAAATTTTTATGTTTGTGGTAATTAGATTTTGCTTTTTTTTTTTTTGTTTTAGAAAATGCAAGTGTCCAGTGGTTCATTTCAAATGTTTGGATAACCTCATCTTTCTCACCTCTTTTCCAGCAAATCCCAGTCCCTGACCAATGCCTTCAATGCCTTCGGTGAGACCTTCCGTTCCAGCAACGAGGATGAAGCCAAGGCAGAGACCATTCGAAACTTGCGGAAGTCTTTCGCCAGCCTGTTCTCTGACTAGTGACCAACCTGGGGCTCCAAGGTTGGCCACGGACTTGATTTGGCGAAAGCGTGTCCTGGTTTGAGGTTAACCCTATGTAGCTGTATACATTGTACCCTCCTCCCGACTCTGCTGTAAATGTCTGAATGTCAATAAGCAAGTGGAGAGTGACGTACAGTGATTGTTCCTGGCAAGGTGTGTGTGATCTGCACTGGTCTGAAACATTGCCATCTGTAAGAGGAGGAGGTCGTTCACATTCAGATGTGTGGTTCAGAAGAAACCTAAAGGCAATCGAGAGAGGTCGTCCATTATCCCCTTGATGTTGTAGCCTTATCGTGGAAGTGTGTTTAAGTTACCCAAAGACAAATACGTGTGAGTAGTTGCCCTTGTCTCTCCAGCGCAGTGTGTATGTATGTGTGTGTGTGCGTGTATCTAGTTGACATGTTGTAATTATTAGCCAATGAGACATTAGGTCCACATTACCTCGAGGAGAACTTTATACAAGCACTTTCCTACCCGAGATTCCTACAATATGCAGTGCTTGGACTGGTCAGTTTCAATGCAGTAGTGGCGTTTCAGTGGAATGCCTGGTGTTCTGTGGTGTGGCTTGAGTCCGACACATATCGACATGTCCAGTTATCCATCGGTGCCATGTAGTATCTTTACGTATTGTATCGTAGCGTACCGTACGTTCTGCATCTTAGGAGTTTAAGTTGTAACTCATTTATTTCTGGCGTCATATTGTTCACGTTGTGTTCTCTTTGCTCACAGTAGTACTGCTTTGCATGACCCGGTGACAGTTGTTTTTTCTGTACAGGTGTCAATAAATATGTGGCACTTCATTCCACTGATTTACTGGTGACCTTTATGTGGTTGTTGCTTATTGTATGTCCATTATTTGTTCATTTATCAGGTACATTCGCCAACAGCGACATGCGTGGTGCTGTGAAAAAGCCTTAGGCCTAGAAGGTTATACTGAAGCCATTGTGTGGGGCATCAGTTGGCCTAGTGGTTAGGAACTTTGTCCAGAGATCAGAAGGTTATGGGTTTGAGTCCCTGGACTGCTATTGTCACCACTGAGGTTCTTTTGAGCAAGGTACCGTTCCCCACACACTGCTCCCTGGGCGCCCCTCATTGGCGGCAGCCCCTGCTTCACTTGGTGAATGGATTAAATACAGATATAGAATTTTACACTGTGTGTTGTGGTGTGTTCATGCCGGACTATAAGGGGCCACTTTATTTTATTTATCTGGTATTTGCAGCTGACATCCATTGTCTTTTCTGGTGATTTCAGCATTGTTTAGCTCTTTTAGCTCTTACAATTAATATTTTTAATTACTATATTTCAAAATGAATACAAGAAAACTTGCATGTAACTTTTTAGGAAGGTGTTAAGCCAGTAACAGGGTTGAGTGAATTAGCAAATACACAAAAACATCCATGCAAATAGCATGATAATAAATAATGAGAAACATGTTTGTACTGTCAAATATACCCCAACAGCCAATATCACAGTAACTCTGAAACAAAAACAAACAAATGAAAGAGCTTAATTTTCTTCTTTCTGTGATTTTATAACCAACAGATCACCAACAGCACTGTGTTACAAATGTGTTGATCTCAAACTCTTTATCAGTATCAGTCTGGAACGGGCCAAAATAACTGGACTGGACATTGGAAAAAACCTGAACGATCCTATAAACGATGAATAAACTGTTTCTCCTAGGTAGTTGAGGAACATCCTCAAGAAGTGGAGAACATGAATAACTCACCAGTATGAACATGAAGCACCAGCAGGTGGCAGTAGGTGATTTTCAGTTTACAAAAATGTACTTTGATCACTAAGAATGAAAGTAGATTAAAGATTTTCTTCATATCTTCATATTTATGGTCGAATCTAATAGAGACTAAGAGTCTCTACTAGTGTTTAAACAACGATTACATGTAAATATCGCAATAAATCCAAACACTGGAAATGTCTGAAATGATGAATAATAGGTGTATGTTATTTTTTTTAATTAAAAAAACATTTTGTGTGGGAATTAAATGTACAAAACCAAAATCATAATAAAGCTTTATCTACTCGGTCAGGCCCATGTGTTTTGGCAAACAAGCCATTAAAGCAAGTTGCTGCAAAAAAAGAGACTGAAAAAAGCGACTGAGTCGGACGATGTGTCCGCTTTTAAGTGTAAGAAAAGTCATTTAAATGTGTTATTGCTATAGTTTTTTTCCTCCTTTGAGCTCGTCTTCGCATCAAAGACACCACAAAGTGGCATGTATGGACTTCTCAGAAGCTAAAAGCCTCTTATGCTTAAGAGGGGAAAATAAGATCAGAAACACAAGCTGTATAAGATGCAGTGTGTAGCTGTACTGTAGTTCCAAATGTGATGTATATGTGTTGTATATGCATTAGATTATACCTTTCCCCCTTTTTTAAACAACATACCCTTATTTTGTTCATGTTAAAAAAACGGAACAACAGTAAAAGCAACATATTTTTACAGGCAGGGAAAACTTACATAATTATCTAGCACACTGAAACATTAGGGTGTTTTATACTGTACCACATTATAAACTGTAATGGAATCAGGCATTATTTACTGGGGCATTCCTCCACTTTTTCTGCATAGCTGATTTAAATGTAAAAAATTCAATATAGTCATCCAGACTGCATTTGGCATGAAACGGTTCACCGTAGAGAATCTCATTTCTTTCCAGTGGAGGTGAATGGAACCAGACGTCTCCAAAACAAATCCAGCTGTTTTGTTCTCTATCGCCCCCAGTGAAGCTCCACGGGTCTCTGAGTGTTTATATGGATGTTGATGATATAAAATAGTGAATCTGAACTAAATAATTTTTCTTTGGGGGCTATTTTTCATCATGTATCCCTCCACCATGAATGGGTTTAGTTTTAGGACCAAAATCTTATCAGAACTCTGGTAGAACAATGTCTCAGGTGTCAGGTGGCGTAGCTGGAACCATTTGATGGAAAGACTTTCTGTGGGGGGGTTTATAGAGAACCAGACGTCTGGTTGAGTTCACTGTGAACAGTTCTGAGTTTCTGCAGAGTCTAACTGGTCTGTAGAGTGCAAATCGCTGTACGTATCTTTCTTGATCTGACAATCTGTTGTAATTTGTCGGGGTGAGGCTTTTTAGTTGCTTTATAAATAATGACGATAGGGAGTATTACATGTGTGGGCACTGCGCCGCCCGGCTGCTTACTCAGAGTCATACCAGGTAGGCTTGTGGCTGAGGGCTGAGCGCCTGCACAGACAAAACACAGAAAACGTATTTAATTGGCTTGCTGAGCATAAAAGGTGTAGTTTCTACATTACTAAACCCCCGTGATATGATCACGTGCATTGCATCATATGCATTGGCCTTGTATATACATTTAAAACTGCTGTGTTTTAAATGTGCTTATTTTAGTTTTGCAAGATATGAGGCGAACAGCAGCTCTGTGGTAAGGAGCAGTTTGTGGTCGTTCATGCAAAAGACCGACAGAAAGGTATATTTCACAGATACTGAGTGTATAGACTATATAGTCACTTATAATATAGTTAAGTAAATATATATACGTATATATATGTGTATGTGTATGTGTGTGTGTGTGTGTGTGTGTGTAGCATACCTTTAAA
>JBBPDC010073705.1:0-10555 GCA_037974485.1 Hemigrammopetersius urotaenia
TGTGTGGGGGAACAGTGTTTGGGGAACAGTGTGTGGGGGGAGCAGTGTGTGGGGAACAGTGTGTGGGGGGAGCAGTGTGTGGGGGGAGCAGTGTGGGGGGAACAGTGTATGGGGGAGCAGTGTGTGGGGAACAGTGGTGGGGGGAGCAGTGTGGGGGTTATAGTGTGTGGGGAACAGTGTGTGGGGAACAGTGTGTGGGGGAGCAGTGTGTGGGGGGAGCAGTGTGGGGGGAACAGTTTGTGGGGAACAGTGTGGGGGGAGCAGTGTATGGGGGAGCAGTGTGTGAGGGAATAGAAGTGTGTGTGTGGGAGCAGTGTGTGAGGAGCAGTGTGTGTGCATGTTCTCCTTGTGGTGGTGTGGGTTTCTTCCGAGGTCTCCGGGTTCCTCCCACAGTCCAAAGACATGCAGTCAGGAGAACTGGGGATTCTAAATGGACCATGTGTGTGTGTGTGTGTGTGTGTGTGTGTGTGAGAGAGAGAGAGAGAGTCCCTGCCTCATGCCCGTAGACCCCAGGATAGGTTCCGGGTACAGTGAGGGTTAAGCGGTTACGGAAAATAAATGAATGATTTTCAACAACCAAACATCTGGATGGGTTTTGGGGCTGATGGGACACTGGTAAGTGTCCTAGAAGCAGAAGCTATTTGGTTCATTAGAACTACAGGGTGAAGAAATACTATCATTATACACTTGAAACTGGATGAGAAATGCACTAGACTGCCACTTGCTCCAAGTAGATTTTGCCACAAGTAGATTTTGTCCCATAGTGTGTAGTAATTCAAGGAAACCCGTTATAGTTCGTATACAGACAGTTCTAAATATTGACCTCAGCTACTTTAAGGTACCACGGGTATGCACATGTACAGCTCATATGATAATACAACAGAAAAACAGACCAGTAGCATGGCATGGAACATGGAGCAGCTACAGATGGGCCTCAGGTCACCCTGCCCAGTGCCAAGTGATGTGTGCAGTGATGTTAGGATGAGTTGAGATTAACGGCATTATTTGATCCCGAACTAATTATCCAGTATTAATATCTGACCTCACTAATGCTCTTATGAATGAATGCATAGAAAGTAATGTTCTAACATGCATTGTAAAGTCTTCCCAGACAAGGAAAAGCAAGCTTTTACACATGTAATGTACACTACCGTTTTTTTTTTTTATTAAATTCAAGTGGTTCAGTGTCTCACTGTTCATTTTGCAGAAAGTTCTTCCAGCTCTGCTGCAGAAGCTCATAAGTGTGCGGCTTCTCTGCTTTCACTCTTCTGTTCAGTTCACCCTAAAGCAGCTCGATAGGGTTTAAGTCTGGAGACTTCTGGCCACTCCATGTTCTCCAGCTCTCCATCTTGTTCTGTTTTCTAAGGTAGTTCTGGCAGAGATTGGACTTATGTATTGGGACACTATCTTCCTGTAGGATGAACCCGACCAACGAGGCCCAAACCAGAGCCACCTTGAAACTCTGGGGTGTTCTGACACTTTTGACCGGTAGTGTGTATTTATTCATTTTTTAAATATATATTTGCTGAAAAGCTACAATTTCAGGACCGGTATCAGTAATGAACCACGCTCATCAGTTGAATGTTTATTGATTGGCAGGCATTTACATTTTTTATATTTTGCAAAAAAAAGATGTATTCGTTTGTAACACAGTCATGTTTTATGGCCAGTTGCAGCATTTACAGGCGTCCACGTACACCAGTCCCGGCTGGCACCGGTGCAGGTAGGTGTTTCCACGGAAGCACTGGAAGTAGGAGTTCTGGTCAGCAGGGTGTGGATACAGGCCGTCGGGCTTTCCGGAGCAGAAGGAGGCGATGGGGTCTGGAGTAGTTGTGGGAGCACGAGTGGTGGTTGGCTTTGGCGGGAAACCTATGACAAATGATACATAAAGATACATAATCATACATATATATAAAAAACTAGGATACTCATTTACAACTAATTCCTTTTTTTGAACATTTTCCAAGTGAGTTCATGAATAAAAAATTCTATAGCACCACCCTGTGGAAGCTTCCTGCCAAAGCAGCTGATCCAGAAGAGCAGAAACATTCATATCACACCAGGCAAAATATCATGTTGCAGTTCTACTGCTTCAAATTGCTATTTGCAAAATGCCTTGCAAGGTACTAAAAATACGATCGTGAACACATGTCCTCTTAAAAAAGAGGGAACCAAAAGCGCTTCTTCTATGCCCTGGTCCCAAGTTTTAAGACTGAGGTTAAAAGTGGCCCTGCACTTATCTGACCATAATAATTACTGGTAGAAATAATAATAATTACTGTAGTAATGTTACATACTTTTCTTGATTCAACAAAACATCCGCAGAAACTCTCTTTAGTATCTGTGATTGGACAGGATGCTCACACAGTAAGGAACACACCAATACTGTGATGTTGATGAACAAATTAAATACTGTGCAGGTCTTTTCTCCCTTCCCTGCAGGACATTTACACCAGGAGATATATATATATATACAGAGCAGTTCCAATATTAAAGGACTCGTCCCACGGACTGATTCAACGTCTGCAATCAGGCAGAAGGTTCCGCACCAACAGGGCCAAAACAGAGAGACTCAAGAGGAGCTTCTATCCTCAGGCCATTCGAGTCCTGAACATGCCCCCACTCATAGCATTACCATAAGGGACTGGAACAGAATCTTATATCATATTCTATATATTTCTATATTTAAGAACATTCACTGTCATATTTCATATCATATCTGATTAATTATTACATCACACGCTGCTACACTGCTTATTACTCTGGTCACTCTTTTACATTACTCTGGTCACTCTGTTACATCACTCGGTTACATCACACTGTTTACATTACTCTGTTCACTCTGTTTACATCACTGTTTACATCACTCTGGTCACTCTGTTAACATCACTCTGGTCACTCTGTTTACACTACTCTGTTTACATCACTCTGTTTACATTACTCTGTTACATCACTCTGTTTACATCACTCTGTTTACATTACTCTGTTTACATTACTCTGTTTACATCACTCTGGTCACTCTGATTACATCCCTCTGTTTGCATTAATCTGTTTACATTACTTTGTTTACATTACTCTGTTTACATTACTCTGTTTACATTACTCTGTTTACATTACTCTGTTTACATCACTCTGGTCACTCTGTTTACGTCACTCTGTTAACATTATTCTGGCCACTCTGTTTACATCACTCTGTTTACATTACTTTTTTACATTACTCTGTTTACATTACTCTGGTCACTCTGTTTATATTACTCTATTTACATTACTCTGTTTACATTATTCTGGTCACTCTGTTTACATTACTCTGTTTACATTGCTGTGCTAATATAGCACAATGCACTTTAACTCACACTACATTTTTATGAATACAAATTAAAACCTCAAATGTTATTATATTACATATTTTATCTATAACTTGTGGTGCTTTTTGTTTAAGTTATTTACTATTTACAGACTTTTTTTACAGAGGTTTTAGAAAGTTTCAGATTTGTGTTTAGAACTTAAAATTGTGCTTATATTTACACTTATATCTACTTTACCTGTACTTATTTCTTTATTTTATTTTCAGATTTTTAAAACATTTATTGTCTATAATGTTTGCACCGTCAAGAAGAGGTTCAGGAGACATTTCACAGTGTGTTGTACTTGTATGACTATGCATGTAACAAATAAAGAATCTTAACCTTGAATCTTATACAAGATATGTATGGACCTGTTATGTAGAGTTGTGATGCGTTTTTACCTAATGAGTTACGCAGATGGTTAACAAGAGGGTAGCTTCCGTGTGAGCAGAAATTTCCTCCGAAGTCATCAAGATCAAGGGTCCATACTGACGCCCCACCCAGGTTCATGGAACTGAGCCACTGAACCTGAGAGAGAACAAGAGGCAGACACACACAGCAGCACAATAAAATCAGTTGGGGACAGTTTTATTTGGCATCTTCATCCCAAATTTGTTTTCATTATTTTTTTAAAACAAATTTGCCAAACTAAAATGTGCCAGTAATGCACCTGTAAAAAACAAACAACTATACAATTTCAATTAAAAAATTATTTCCTGTAAGAATTGCTTTCCAATAGGTTCTGAAAAAAAGCTTTTGGACGGAGTGAGTTTTGGAAATTTGCTCCTCAATTCCTGATCTAAATAGTTTACTTTACCTTGGCAGTAAAGCTCTCTTCATTGTCATAGCCCACCCAGGACTTTCCTTGAGTGGCGTAGGGAACGCTCTGCTGGTCAATCCATTCCACTTTGCCCGCTGCTGTAAAGGTGCAGATCTGTGGAGCAGAACACAATCACTACTACTGTTGGTATTATTATCATCACTACAAGTCAATTACGATCGTCATGTATGTTGACACTGCCTGTTTAAATCTGAGTTGTTTTTTTTCTTTTTCTTTGAAAGGTTACTAGAAACTGTTGTGTTATAAATTTGTTTATGTATGTCTTGTTCCTGCATTATACTATTATTTTTATTTTATGTTACTTATTTTTAATTTTTTTTGTTTTTTTTCTTCTTCACTGTTGGGTGAGAGGTAAGCTATGAGCGGCTCTAAAGACTGTTTTTGTAAAATGTAACTACAACTTAAAAATAAAGTTGACTTACGAAGAGGGGTGGGGTGGTGACGGGCCAAATAAATTAAATATATATATATAAATAAATAAATAAATAAATAAATAAATTAAAAAAAATAATATCACTTTATTAATCTCACAAGTAATTAACATCCTGATGCAAAAACCGTTAATGATGCTATTACGAGTGCAAGCGCTCTGAATTTTACAGTATAAGAACAGTAAAATGGACATTAAAAGTGATGGTTGAAGACCTTTCCTACATGAACTGCTGTTTCGGTGAAATAACTTTAAGTGGTATTCTATTACAGAGTCTTCATTCTCAGAGCTGTCTATATTAATGTGAATGACAAATATGAATTCCTGTCCCGCAACTTTGGCAACACAGATGTGTTTTCATGATCAGTTTAGTAAAAAAGGTACAGTGTTCAGTTTTTAGCTCAATGAAAACACTTAAGATCAGGAACCAGTCCTCAGAGAGAAACATCAGGATGAAAATACTGATATTTCAACATCACCTTGATATTTGTTCTATATCTATAAAAGTAATAACAGTTTTTGATTCTTTATAAAGCTGTATATTGACTGACATGTCTGTTATAAAATAATGCCAAAAAGAAAATAGAGCATGAACTCTTTTAGGTGTGTCTTTATATGTATGTGGTGAATTTGTAGCTAGTAGGCCCCAGCGCTCCATCACCTCATAATAAGCCCAGTATCCAGCATCACGAGTGTATGGTCCAGCGTCCGCCGGCCCGTTCGCTGGGGCGCCGAGGCCCGTTGCAGAGGTGCTGAGGAGAAAGGTGCGGCCGAATGTGGGGAAACCCAGCAGCAGGCTCTCAGCTGGAGCTCCTTTGCTGATCCAGTGAGACACTGTGGCGTTCTAATAAAAGTGCAAGAAATAATTCAGAGGCCAAGTACTGACAACACATCATGGTTTTTGTATTCATGAAAGTTGATTTTAGGATTTACACTCACAATGTTGTGAAAGATATGGTTTCCACTATCATAAGAACTCTGGAAGAGTGGGCTGTTGTGGCCTGTAACCTTTTCCCATGAACCATGGTAGTCATAGGTCATGATGGTGAGGAAGTCAACTTCACTGCAATGACAAAAACGTTTTGCAAGGATGTCACTTTCATAGATTCCTGTATTTTAGGGCTGCATGGTATGGTAAAAAAATCTAGAACATACTACAATAACAGTACAGCTTGCAAAACACTTTGATAAATCAGTCTTCTGACATAGTTAATGGCATTATTTTATATTAGATTGACAAACTTGAAGTACAAAAATACCTTGACTGAACAAAACATCCATAGAAACACTCAGAATAGTGATTTACAATATGATTGGTTGTGAGCATAGAGCAGTGGTTGTTTTCAGGTTGTGTTATGGAGATGTGTTTCTTAATTCTGCTCCTGGTGAGCCACAACACTGTGCACTTTTAGAACTTTCAGCACTTCTTGATTCAACATATCAGATCCAGCTCTTCAACTGATTATCAAGCTCTTCATGATTAAATGCGCTGGCTGGCAGCAGGACGATTAAGAAACACATGTCTATTTGCATATTGCAGCCGGTTTCATAATGGAATGTGAGAAGCACCTTGCGACTTCTGGGACTTCATAACCAACATCAATGGAGGGCTTCAGGGCAGCCACTTTAGCAGAGAGCAGCAGTGGGGTCTTCTTGGTGTCTACAGCCTCCTGCTCAATGGCTCTCCTGAGCTCCTGCAAGTTTTTTGGATTAACAATATAACTGACATCCAACCTTAGGGTGGCACTGATCATGTAAGTTATAGTTTAAGTGCATATCTTACTCTAAATACTTCTATGTAGACCCACACTTAAGTTCCTCACTCCACAGTTCCTTAAGTTCACAGTAGTCACAATAGAATTTATAGTAGTAGCTATATAATAATAAATATAAATATGAATAAAAATGCAAATAAACAATAATCCTAGAGTTCAAGCAGGCTTGTAGAGTTGAACATCGACAAGCTGCAGATGCTGAACATTGTATTTACTGTTTGTTGCAACCGTCTTGCAAGGTTCAGGCAGCTTCACGCTCGGCCTGCTCACCTGCACCAGAGCAGTGAATCTCTGCTTGTCGTCCACAGGACTGCCGTTCTGTCCAGGGAACTCCCAGGCCAGGTCCAGGCCGTCAAATCCATGAGTCCGGAGGAAGAGCAGAGCAGAGCGGATGAAGGTCTGGCGGTTGGCAGAGTTGGAAACCATCTCAATAAACCTGCAATGGACCAGGTGATCCATGTGAGTTTACTGTTCATGTTCCTGAAGGCCTGCTTCTTCTGAGAAATGCAGGGCAGCCTTGGTGTACAGTAACCCCTCAGTTTTACGCGGATTCAGTCAAATGCAGATTTTTCTGAGAACCGAACTGTATGAACTGTATTACCGTCACCAGTCCAGCGGTGGCAGTAATACACTGAAAAGCTGTCAATCACCATAAAAAAGAAGAGGAAGAAGCTGCTGCAGCATGTAGCATGACTGCTCCATGTCTTGTCCTCGTATTTTAGTGTTTTAACACCCCCCCCAACTTTCAGCAGTTATCTCAGTTTATTTAGTATTAGTAAGCTGTGCTCTGTCTAAATATGTGGGTAGAGAGAGTTATTTCAACATTTCTTTTGTGTATAAGTGTTTTTTTTTGCTCGCCACACACTGTTAGTGCTAATGCTAATGGTTTTTTTCAGCAATAAAGTTTTCTGATTCTGACTATTTGTTTACCTTTACATTTTCTTTAAGGGTAATGCATTAAACTGACTTTAACACGAAATTAAAGTGTTCTGGGAGCAGATTTTGGGGCATATTTAGAGTTTACACTATAAAAATAGGCATTATTAAGCATTGTTTTTTTTTTACCAAAACTCAACAATGCGGTTTTTCACTATACAAGGGTGCTCTTGGAAAGTAACCCCCATGAAAGCGGGGGATTACTGTATATGAAATTACCCGATATACACAAACCAATAATCCCTTTGAAATGTTTACATTTAAGGGTATAGAAAGTTCATATTTACTGCATATGTGACACTTGCTAGTTGGTTGCATGTTCCTGGTGAGATACTTACGGACTCACACCATTGACCCAACCTCCGACTGACAGTAGTGTCTTCAGATCGGGGTTTCTGGAAAGAAGAGGAAATGACATCTGTCCATCAAGTTGCCAGTCTGATTTAATGTAATGTCAAATGAATGAAATGCTCACTGTGGATGGATGATTGCATGTACTATATTCAAGTGTCTCTAAGACTATAGAGCTAATCACAGTCGTGTATTTCATTAGTACTGAAAGATTTTAAAATAGCATACAAACAAATAAAAATGAAATCATAGTCTCACTCACACATTCTTCAGGCTGTTCAGGGTCTTGTACATGGTCTCATCGTTCCATTCAACGGTTGTAATCTGTTGGTCCTTTCCAATGGTGGCCAGTGTGTAGATTACATGTGTGCAGAGGAAGGGGTCAACATTCTCCGGTGTGAATCGCCCACTGCCAGGCCTGTACTGGGACCAGTTTGTGAAATAGCACACCAGCTTCGTAGAGGCAACTGCGGCAGAAACAGTAAGTCATCAGTCATGTGACTTAAACAAAATAATTAGGGAGATATTATTAATGAATTACTGCACAAATGAAGTATGCTCTTGGGTAGCTTGGGTGTTCTTTTCCCAGCTTCCACTGCTTTAAATCCAGAATAAAATAGAGGTAATTACCTATCTGAAGAGAAAGGAGGAATCCTAGCCCTTTAAATGGGGAGAAAATCAGAATCATTTTGTCAGTTAAGACATGGCAAAGCAGAACATCTATACTAAAAGGAAATATTTTATTTACCTGCTATGAGAGTTAGTTTTGACATTGTGGTGTTCAATCGGGCGTGGGTATTTTAGAAATCCACCTGGATACACATAATGGAAAAATACATGCATACAATCATAAGCACTTACATCAGAGTTTAAAAGCACATCAGTTCCTCTCCTGATCAACAGCAGCAATCATATATAATCTGACAAGCAAACAACTGTATTTAAACTGTTTAAATTAGTGAAAGGATATTTTATTTACCTGTCTCTTTCCCAGAGAGTCCTCTGAAGTGACTTGACCATGGTCAGGCTTATTTATAGCATGCTAATAATAATGAGTAACAAAGTACAGGAGATAAGTCATGTTTGAGGTCTAACCGGGGGCTGGGAAATACACTGATAACTATCCAATTCAAAAGAAAGATTTATGATGCACCTAATTGTACCATTTTACGGTAAGCTTGCATAAATCCTCCCAAATGCAGGAATCTTTGTCATCCTTGTCATAAAGTGCAATATAGGCAAGACTGGGTTCTTTTCATCTGCCTTCTCATTTAAAACCACCTTTGATAATGTAAGTCTGGGATATTGGCTCTGCAATGCCTATTGTTAGGTGTCAGTGTTGAGCACTCTGCATGCCTTAATGGGGTTCTCCACTGACTGGTACCTGCTCGATTCGGTTCAGTTTGGTTCTACTCTGTTCGGTTTAGTTTTGGACCTACAGTTTTCCACTACAACTGGTTGCTATAGCGACCAAACATTCTGAGCAGCAGCCCGAGTGGAGGCTCCAAGCTGAGGTAAACAACCTGGCATCATTACAATCGCCAGCATGGATAAAATCAGAGGGGTTTTATTCCTTATCCTTGGTTTGTGGCTGTTTGCCACAAAACGGAGACAAGACAATCTTAAAGAAGCAACATTAGGCTAACGCTAATGTTCAGTCAATAACCATAGTGACCACCAATCATTCTCCTCTATCATTTAGTATCGGTTCAAAACACTTGGAACCTCGGCCAGGGTGGTACCAAGAATGGTACCGGGTACCAGGTACCGGATTTTAGTGATGGAAAATCAAAATAAGCGAGTAGAGTAGAACCGAATCGAGCTGGTGCCAGTCAGTGGAAAACCCCCTTTAGTATACATTGTGAGAATCCTCAGATTAGGTCCTCAGAGCAGGACCTAAGTCTAAGTTCCTTTTAACTTTATAGACACACCAGTACATGCCGGTGTCTTTATTCAGAGCTGAACTGCTAAACACTGAAGTAAACAATGTCAACCCCTTTACCTCTTTACCAAGACAGGCTAAGGACATGGCATTAGAAGTGAATCTGGGGGTCCAGGGTGGGGCAGCTGCAGGCCTAGTGTTCAGGGAGTTGCCCCTGTGATATGAATAGGTCTGAATCCCTGGACTGCTAGTGGCACCATTGAGGTACTCCCTGGTTGCTCCCTAAATGTGTTAAACTGGTTAAATGGGTTAAATACAGGGAAAGAGTTCTGTGCTGTTCACACTCTGCTGTGGTGTGTAAAGAAGGATTAAGAACAGAGACTAATTAATGTACTGGCTTAAGTCACTTTTGCAGTCAATCTTTCAGTTTTTTTCTAGTGAGAAAAATAAGATTTCTCACTAGAAGATTAGAAATATTTCTAATGGCACATTACTTGAGGAAAGCTTCACCAATGGGTCCTTCAGGGTCTTCTATGGGTGCTACTGAGAAAATCAATGTGGCATCGCCTTTTTAGTTTTCAGTTTTTGCGAGACAAAATGTCACGAGAGTGCGTTCTGTACATCAGAAAATAAGCAGTTTTTGTGCGTTTGTGATGTTACAGTGTTTAAGTCTCATAAAATGTATATGTGCATGCATACAGCCATGGAAAAAAACAAGAAGCCATTTTTTTATGGTTATTGCTTTGGTAGTGTGTGGGAGTGTGTGTGTGTGTGTGTGTGTGTGTGTGTGTGTGTTCGTGTGTGTGTAAAATTTGCATCACTAGTGTTTTATACACTATTGACCAACTCTGGATGCAAAGTTCCAAACAAAAACTTGTTTGGAGAAAATGTACAAATAATACATATAAATAATGTATTATACCTTGGAAATGTTAAACTACACTCTTCCATTATTTTACACCTGCAGCAATTAAACCAGTGATGTTAAGAGCAGTG
>JBBPDC010073736.1:0-10554 GCA_037974485.1 Hemigrammopetersius urotaenia
GACATGTCAGTCAAACGGCCTTATGGGCGGGCCTTGGCCAAAGAAAGTGGCTATGAATTCCAGACCTTCAGTCGTCAATCTGAAGGTCTGGCTACGCGAGACTAAGCAAAGAGTATTGGCCTAACCAATGTAGAACTATGATTCTATGGAGTAAATATGAACTAAAAATTACAGCTTATTGTAGAAGGTCCTGCGTGTCTGGCTTAAATAAATGTAAGGTTAATATTATATCATTTATTTTATGATGCAAAAACCATAACATTATTTATTAAAAAAAACTTCTGTAACTTTAAATATAAGTTAACTGTTTTATATTTCTTCTGGTTTATTCATGAAATGTAAATTACAAGCAGGGCTTTCAAACTGTGAAAAATTAGATTTTCATCTGACAGCGATGTTTACTTTTTATGCAGGTGGGTGGGTGTTATTGTAGAAGAGAAAATCCCTGTTATCTCCTCGCTGCTCTGTGGTGCTGATGCAACTGTAATTTAATAAAGTGTCTAATCAGTCTTATCTTACTATCTCCATTTAGCCATACACACACACACACACACACAAACACACAGACCTCTAGTCGACCACCTGCATCAAAGGCCTCTTTGCCGATGCAATCGGTGAGAGCCTTGAACTGCTGCATTCATTTATATTCTAATGCCTGATTCTCTTACACTTCAAAGTATCGCCTTCAGTCTGAAACAATACAAGAACCTGATAATCAGAAGTAAACACTACCATGGGCACACTCATACAGTTACAATCATAATGAGATTCACCAAAGTGCAGACATGCATGCTCACTTTGTAACATAAACCTGCCTTTCTTGCAGAAGCGTTTCCAATCACGCCTCTGCTGAGCCTGGCTGAGAGAGGCTCAAAGCAGAAAACAAACTGAGCAGAAGCAACAGCAACAGGCTTGTTCTCTCTAAGGTTCACAAAATATATGCTTAGAGTCTAAGCAGCAATTCTCACTCAGTTGGATGGGATTTGCTTTCTCAAATTGGCATTATTTGAAATGTTGTTCTTTGTTCTTTTAAAGTGCTTTCCTGTTTCTCCTGTTATTTTAACAGGCCTGATGGTGTCTTCCAAGCTGCAGCATTGTGGTCCAAGAACCCGGCAAAGTCTCAGCTTAGGCAGAAATGTAGCATCTAACACTGAAAATGTTCACTTTATGAGATTTTTTAACATTAAGCTTGCCTATGGTCCTGCAGTCCTACCTTTGAGAGAACAACAGCTCAGATGGTTCGATCTGGAATTGGGCCTCGTATGTCGCCATACTGGACAAGGTTACCTCCCCTTTCTCATGCTTTGCCCGCCCAGAGAACTTTACCCCTCCCTTAAAAAAATAGCTCCATGACTGTCAATGCTATGTGTGAGAGACTACTTTGGCCTGTAGACATCATGGCAAACGAGTGAAGCATGGCAGTTGCTCGGTGATTAGATATACAAATGCGCACAAATGTAGTTCCTTCATGCGAGCCTCTGAAGAACCAGTGGGTTCATTTTATTTTCTCTGGAAATGCATCTGGATCAGTTAAGTCTGGATCAGTTCCAACTCTCCATGACTCAGCTACAAACCTTGGAAGAGTAAGTCAACTTAATGCTATATAATTTTGTTGCTTTGCTGTTTATGATTACCTTGCTTTTTACCCTTGTGGCTGAAACATTAGCCCTGTAGCTAACACCCCATTTAGCAGGCTACTGTCACAAATGTATAGGTAGATAGCATCTGGTATGTGTGTGAGTGGTGTGTGAATACACACATTATATTGACTGTTGTACTTCTTTGTTATTTTGGATAACTATTAGTGTTGCTGCTATTAGTGTTATGGTGTGTGTGATATCTGCCTTTCTCTTCATTGAAATGACTACGAGTGAGCACCTCGGCAAACCAGGGTGATCAGATGAGAATGGGTAAAATTTCAGGAGTCTTAGAGCAACGGGAATATAGGCATTGATCTCAACTGCTTGGCTATCAAGGAAATGTCCCGAATCTCACTACAGATGAATACAACTGTCTTTTACCAACTACGTGACTACAGTAGCCATTGTTATACATTGTAAACATTAGCGCATGGTACAGTGGAGGCAAGCTGGCCCCTCCCCGACCCTCCACCTGGCTCTGCCTCTCTCCTCCTCATTATCATTTAAAGCTACAGACACAGAAATGGCCTGTCCTAGGGAAATCTCACATAAAAGCATGAAAAATCAGCATGTCATGGTACCTAAAAATCAAAGAGAAGATATATGCTGCAGTATATGACAGCATAGGTGCTAACTAAAGTGTTGGTAATCTATCTAACTTTAGGCAAATATGTTTTAAACTATTTAATGTAAGGTAGCTCAGGTACATACAGCATCACATTATGCTTCGAAATGTTTTATAGGTTCATGTGCATATCCGAAGTGCGATAGCATTGTCACGTTCATTACTTTTCCATAGATCAGCTCCTAGCTATCACAATCAGTTGTGAATCACCATGTTGTGAACTAATTACCCATGTTATGGATTTATTTGTACCTAACATATGAAATGAATGTATTTTTAGTTAACAACAGTAATAAAGTGGGTTCAAAACAATGGGTTAAAAAAAAATGGGTTTAAATGTGCAAACAATAATTATTCCACATGGAAATATCACCTGCCATCAATGATCGTGTTCTGAGAACTACAAACACTGTTCTAGCTCTTGACTTTATTTCAAACTGGGGATCTGTGTCCACTGTGTGTTTAAATTGGGAAAATAATACACTGTTTTAGAGAAAGTATAAGCTGCAGTATAAAGCTAGCAAGATTGTTGAGATATCGAACATTAACTTTAAATAGTTATAGATGACCCCATTTATTCTTTGACCATTCACTCGTTCTGTTTCCTCCAACTGTTATCATCCTTAGATTTCAACCACTCTCCCCTCAACCACTCTCCTCCAACTCACAGAGAAGGCAACACTCCAGCACTGATAGTAAACCCCTTCACTTCTCAGATCATTACTTTCTATCTTTCACTTTCTCCCTTCCTCCCATTCCCACCCACATCACAACTACATTCTCCTCCCCCACCTGAACTCCAATCCTCCCTCATCCCTTGCTTTAACTATCCTTACTACCCTTCCACATTCTGACTAATTCCTTTCTTTCTCCTTGGAAACAGCAGCAAATACCTTCTATTGTTTTGCCTCTGCTTCGGTTTACCTCTTGTGTCCTCTTACCTCCAGGTCAGCAAGATCTTGTCC
The DNA here is from genome assembly GCA_037974485.1 of Hemigrammopetersius urotaenia. Taxonomy (NCBI): domain Eukaryota; kingdom Metazoa; phylum Chordata; class Actinopteri; order Characiformes; family Alestidae; genus Hemigrammopetersius; species Hemigrammopetersius urotaenia. The sequence continues at coordinate 3,231 of JBBPDC010073736.1, forward strand.
ATCTGTGCCTAGACTTAGGGATTCATTCTTGCTAGTAATATGATATGAATACTTAGATAACCTGGTAGCATCAGCATCTCATCTACTGAAGCTCTTTAGCTTTTTCTTTTGGTTCCTCCTCCCTCTCCATTTTCTTCATTTACGCTGGAGGACACCGTCAGCCTCTTTGAGGAGAATGTTAACAGAATGTTTTCCTGCTGTCCCCTCACTCCCATCACTCCTCATTCCCCTACTCTTAATTTCCTAACCTGTTTTTCTCCACTTCCCACAGAAGATATCCTACAGCTATCAATCCATCAATCCAACCAGCCCACTGGAACCCATCCCATCCACACAGCTCCAGACTGTCTCACAGCACCCACTACTCATCATCTGCATTTAAGACAGCAACTATTGATGTTGACAACTATTGACCTGTATTATTTGTTTCCTTCTTCTCATTCTTGAAATTGCAGTGTATAATTAAGTGCATCTCTCACCGAGAACCAACTCCAAGATCTTAACTAGTCTGGCTATAAAAACACACTCTACCTTAGCTGCCCTTGTAGTAATCACTGAGAAGCTCCATGCAGCATGATCAGACAATTTATCATCGGTCTGAGTGTTTCTTGATCTCTTAGCAGCCTCTGACAGAAGTCAAGTCACAAGTCTCAACAAGAAGATTCTCCTGTAGGTCATCTCCAGCCTTGAAATCAGTGACTCTGCATTCAATTGGTCCTTTCAGACAGGGCACTTCTGTCAGGTAACATGAAGGGCAATTCCCCAAACCCTGAAAACAGACCTAGCTGCTTGTGTACAGCTGCTTAGTTATGGAAATCAATTTCATGAAGCTCCTCACACACACATCTGCACGAAAACTCCTGAGACCAGGCTCTTGTACCCCCCCTGGCCTAGTATTCAGGTGATCCCGATCTTGCAATTGTGTGATATCCAGACGGGAATGTCTAGTAGTTCCAGTGCCTGAAGCTGTTCCAGGGCTAGGCCTTTCATCGATAAAGCTGTTAATGCAAATAAACCCTTTCAGAGAAATATGTGCTGCAGTTACACAATTATGTTTACATACATTTGAAAAAAATATTCTTTCACTGTGTGCTGGCTAGCTAGAGAACTCGAGCACGAACCCTTTTTGTTCTGAAGATAGTATTACTACATGGTAGAAAAGATAACTCCAATCTTAACCCCCAACCTTGATCCTTTGGCTGTTGTAAGGTCTTCGGGTCTGTGGGACCCGTTTTCAGTTTTTAACAAATAATTATTTTTTCAAACTGAGATTCATTGGCCTTGGTTCAATTTCAGTGAGGAACATAAATCAGAAAACATTCACATTGATAATCCCCACCAAATTACAGAACCACCATCTGCAGACCCTGGGGTGTGTTTAATGCTGGTACAATATAGTAACACAGGTCAACAAAAAAAAATTGTAATCGTCAGAAACCACAACACCCTTTTCTAACCAGTGTTTCATGCTGATTTCAGACCTGCTTTCAGTTTTTTTCAGTCACATCAACTTTTTGATCTATGTAATTAGATTTGCAATACACTTGCATGTGGTTTTTATTAAATCGCAGGCACCAATAAAGTAACTGTTTCAATATTTTCAGTCTAAAGTCAGACAGGCCACACTGTGGCATAGATATAATGATCAGTGTCAGTCAGCTCCCACTGTTTCTTCACAAACACTCAGCATATGATTATCATGCAATTATATAACTGCACGTGCGGGAAAAACTAAACACAGATTTGAAATCAGCATGAGAAACAAAACCCACATGAACTTATCTCTGGTGATTTTGACCTGCTGACCTGTGTAATTTATGTTTCTGAGAAAGAGGAGTAAAGTGTTAAAGATCCTTATCGTTTCACATAGATTGTGGCCAGCAACAAAAAGTTGCACTGTGAAGTGTGTGGACCCAAGATGGACAGAAAAACACAATATACATGCACCCAGGGCAAGAAGTACATTTGCAATACACACACAGTGAAACTCTGCCCATCATGTGTGATATAGTCTGGCATGAAAATAGCTGTGTTCAATGGGGCTAATTTAAACTAAAATCTCTGCTGAGAATTTTAACAAAAAGGGTTTGAATACGTTGAATTAAAATCCTCAAAATGCAATTTGTACATCAGACCCAGCAGGACTCAGGACTTCTTTTGTGTAACCAAAAAGACCTTATGAGGGTTAATTCTGAGTAACTTAAATCTTATCTGGCAGAACCTTCTTTCACTGACCCTGAGGCTTCACACCATCCATATCAGATTAGACATCTGAATGTCATCATTACTTGGATATAGGTTTATGTGTGTGTGTGTGTGTGTGTGTGTGTGTGTGTGTGTGTGTGTATGTGTGTGTGTGTGTGTGTGTGTGTGAAAAATGGTCATTATTCCCTATGTTTGCATAATTTTTGCATCTGGTTGATTTTTATGTCCCCTGAAAGAGCAGTTAACACTTTAATGGGAAGTGTCAATCCCAGCTAAGGAAAGTACTACAATATTGCTTCATCACATACGCTTAACTTTGTTAAAAGAAATGAAATATGAAAACATGCTCATCCATAAATATCTGTTTTCCAATTAAACCTAACACAATAATACCAGCTCATTTCTTTCGCTCCCTCTCCATCTCCCTGGAATTACACACGCTGATTGAATGAGGTATAATGAGTTGTCCTTGTTTCCACGGTAACTCTGAAACTCATTTTAACTGTACAGTGATTGTCTCACATACACACACACATCACAAATACCTACTCATTACTCATTACATCCCCTTTCATACTGCAAGGTACACACACTCAGAATAATACAAAGTGGCCATGTCTGGTGGAAGATTATTGCTAGAGATCAGCCTAGAGAGACATTCTGCTCATCATTAAAACTGTGATAAGAGCCGAGACAGAAACCCTGTCTAGAGCACTGTTTCAGACACACACAAATACACAGACAACAATTAATACAATATCTTATAACAATACTCACACACACTGTCTCCTGGTCAGACAATGCCAAAGCCTGACAATGACACATTTACTGAATTACTAATTAATTCTGAAATTTAATTTGAATAACTGCATTGCTGGGATGTATTGCCCTTTGTGGTCAGTTAATAAATTTTTTGTCATTGGATAATAGCAAATGGTTTTCCTGTCGTCATAACTTACCAAAATGAACTGGCCCTAAAAAAAATCTATCAATTATTTGACCAAATTAACAAAAGGTGTTTGTCCAGACAGGAGTTGGGGTCAGCAGAGCCAGCCTCAGAGCCAGCATAGGCAGAGTTCTTGGAACCATCATTTGGGTCCATGTCACCAGGGCTGGCATTGGTGCCAGCTGGAGGAGCACCAGGGAACCCATAGCTCGGGGCCAGCTGGGACGCTGGTGCAGGCACTGGACCCCGCGTCCTCAGTGATGACTTGGGTCAGGTGTGGGTGGAGACCTCAGAGCTGGCCTTGAGCTTTGTGAAGCCACCAGCATGCACGGAGCCCTCACAACTGGCCTTGGGCTTTAGGCAGCTGCCAGCATGGGGGCAGCCATCTTCTGTGTTATACAGGCATGTGAAACCTTAGCGAGCTTGTGTGATGCTTGCTGGACCGGCCCAGGAGTCGTTTCCCAAGACGAGTCAGGGATGAGCCTGGGGGAAGTCAGAGACTTCTTGGGCAGAGGACCAGCAGACTGGAGACGGGGGTGTCACGACCCACCCAGCCTCCTTCATCGTGGAATTCCTGCCTTGCCAGATAGTGAGCCTCAGCAGGAGCTCCACCTTGGCCGGGCACTTCTGGAGCCAGGATTGTAGGTGTGTCTGCCAACCTGCTGTCCCAGGCGTCCTGATCTTCCTCGTCATCATTGTCCAAACTGATCCAACCCAGCAGTACTGACTCACCCTTGTCAGTTCCTCCCATTGCCGGGTCCAGGCTGCCTCACTCACGGACCCCACCAAACTTTATTTAAACACAAAGAAGGCACGAGGGCCAAAACAAAAAACAAACCAAACCAGACGACAAACAGACTAGATGGCATGAACTCAAAAATAATACAGTGGACAAAGAGAGGAGTCCACCATCCACAGAGGAAACTAAATACACCAAGGACTAGAACAGAGGACCAATGGGAACTGACAATAAAAACAAAAATCAGACACCGATGCACACACACACACAATGTCAAAATAAACATTCTCACAGGACAGGGCAGCCTCTAGCGGCCATTGACCATGGTTGCTACATAAAAAGAACCACTGACTCCAAACCAGCAGCATTCTTCCAAGCTTCTCTTTCTCTCTCTCTCTATATATAGAGATAGATAGATAGATAGATAGATAGATAGATAGATAGATAGATAGATAGATAGATAGATAGATAGATCTCTCTCTCTCTCTGGCTCTCTCATTCTCTTTCTCTTCTCTCTTGTAATCTAATGAGATATGTGTTCTCACTGGACAGATGATATTGCGATTCTAATTAAGCACGTTTTTTTTTAAACCCCCCCGCCCATTTCATTGTGAATCTTAATTGGAACACAGTGGGACTTTACTGATACACACACACCGGAAAAAATTACACCAATATATTATTCAAAAGAAGTTGCTTGTTTGATGTCTTGGTTGATTGCTTTGTCACCCAGATTCTTTCTGCAATTAAAGCTGTCACTGAGTAGCTGTATCTCGCTCAGTTCTGTATTCAATAAACCTGAAATCAATAGGCCCTTACGCTTTTTGCTGAAAGCATATTTCTTGTTCAGTCAGCTGAATGAAAATCACCTTTCAAATCAAAGTTTAGCTCTGGCTCTTTGGGGAATTGTGTCTTTTGATGATGCCAGTGCTGTCATGTAGCTGAAATGAAACCTTTAACAGGATCATTTTACACAGTGATGGAGATGGTGGGACACACTGAGTAACGAAGATGAAGAATATAGGCCTATTATGACCAACATCTGCGTAAGACAAAATCAATTTAGCACGGGGTCAGAGCTGGAGAAGTGTGTGTGGGTGCAATGATTAGGGCAAGAAAAGAGGGTGATAAGAGTTTTAGTGTGTGTGTGTGTGAGACAGAGGGGAAAGAACACAGAGGAGTGGGAGTATAAGGCAGATAGTGAAAAGGTATCCGAGAAAGCAATTATGCCTTGGACAGGTGCTTCAATCGATGATAGGAGTTTCTGACATTTTCAAAATGGAGCAGGAATAAACAATAAAAGAAGTGCTGATGCCTCATTCATTTTTAACTGAACAAAGGAGGAGAGAGGCAGATAGAGAAAAAGAGCAGGTGTTGCCATGACCCCTAGGCAGAAGAGAAAGCTGTGTTTTCCGGAAGAAGGAATAGAGTGATAGATGTTCACTCTCCATTTTTATGTTCTTAAAATGTCTTTGTTGAGTTCCCTTTGAGGAATCCCAGTGACGTCCCAAGGGCTGTTCCATTACTGTATTAGCTGAGTGAAATTTGTTATACTTCCACCAAGGAGGCATCAAGAGGATTTGTTATCTGACACATTTATTCCTTCAAAGAAGTTGAGCATAAGCACTCTCACTGGGTGGGTAGGAAGGTCCCCTCGCTCTCTGAACATTCAGCAAAATGCTAGCTAACAAATGTTAACGGATGTCCATTGATGTATCAGAAATGGAAGCTTTACATACTTTTGTGGAAGCCATATCTCTCCCAGCTTGGTAGCCTTGTGCAATGGACCTAACCAAATTCTACCAAGCTGGGAGGTGTAGACAAGCATGTACGTTAAAGCAAAGTTGTGTGCAAAGCAAATGATCCTCTCCTCATCGCCATTGTCCTGTGATCGAGTGTGTAACCAATAGACTATATATGTCCAAATAAAGGAAAAGTTATGGGTGCATGTTGAAACCAGCATTGAAAAATAGGACCAGAGTTTGATATGTAAAAGCAGTAAAGGGTACTCAGTGAGCAGTGCAGGTAGATTTTTGTACAGCATACACTCATAAAAACACTTGGATTTTGCAAGACTTTAACATTTCCATGAATAGAGATGGACATTGTCCTCAGGCTATTTGTACTTTGCTGGACTTCATAGTCTTGACAGCCTAGTAATTCAGTAAAGACTTTGATTGACATCTCAACTATTCTGAGAGACCCTCCGCAGCAGCAGCTTCTTCAGACCCCCAAAGGGGCTGATGATGAGGACAGACACACACTCTACTAATAGAGATTAATTGTTTATTATTCACTGGTAGTGACATCCATATCAGAGACAACACAGATGTTCATTGTGCATGATTAGTATTCAGTAGGAGTCAGATTGTTTAATAGAAAAAGCTTAGCTAGTATGTAGGGCTGTAACGGTACATGGGTCACGGTTCGGTACATGATGTCTTTCGGAGAATTCACGGTATGACAGAGATTGGAGTAATACGGAATCACAGAAGGACCAAAAAGCGCAAGTAAATCATAAACCTGGGTCGGAGCATGGTGCAATAGTGCCTCCTACTGGCATAACACTTACACATACATTAAAATATAAGCAAGACAAACCAACTTTTTGTTGCTAAACTTTGTTGTATCGTGAACTGTACCGAACCGTGACCCCAAAACTGAGGTACGTACCGAACCGTGACATCTGTGTACCGTTACACCCCTACTAGTGAGTGTTGTTTTTTCTTGCATAATTTACATTATGTAATGTATATGTATCAGGTTTTGTGGGTTAACTAATAGATTGCAGTTTCCCTGGGGGAAAGATAGGTTTTCCTCATCCAAAAGGTAAAAATTGTCTAGCATTGCTGGTCAACTATCAGTTGTAAATGTCGTGATGATGTGGCACCCTAAAGTCCAGGAGCTCATGCTACTCAGAGATTGCAGCTACATTTCTGCCCCACATTCACTACAATGAAAACAATTGGCACCACCGCAGTCTACTGTCATAACATCTCTGGTGCAGACACCATTAATAGCAACATTTAGCTTATCTAATGACCGCAGTGATTCAGAGCACACATTATCCTGTGGAGTGACGCTGGGTTTGATATTCTTGCAGAGGTACTTGAAGGTCAGATTCACCCATCAGCTTGGCATCAGAGAGGTTTTACTAGCTGTTTTGTGAGGCTATAAGTGCTACCATTTGTCAAAATGTGAGCTTTGCATTCGTTTGTTGACTAGATAATATACATGAATGAAAACAAAATTGTTTGTAGACTTTCCAAAACAAAAGCAGTGAGCTTGCTTACTTGCATGTAAAACATTTGCTGAATAATCCAACATTCTATTTTAACCACTTTATCCATGCTGTTGGTGTGCATTTTTTATTTCCTTTAGATATTTGGGATTAGTAGGACCTCATAAACATAAAAACCAAACATTGTTTTTGA
>JBBPDC010073787.1:0-10553 GCA_037974485.1 Hemigrammopetersius urotaenia
TGTAAAGCTGCTTTGTGACAATGACCATTGTTAAAAGCGCTATATAAATAAAATTGAATTGAATTGAATTGAATAATTAGTCTTGAAGCTTGCTTGAACTTGCATGCCTTTGTACTTGCATTTTTACATGGCTAATCCCTATCCAGATATCCTCAAATTCAAGCTGTGTGAACCACCTGGGTATAAAGTTAGAATGGCCTTTTTAATTTATTTTCAAAAATATTTATCAGTAGGGGTATGACTGAGAAGAATTTTAGTTTATAAATTGCAAGTTCCTCCCAAGGTTTCTTCCTCCATCTGCCCACTAGTGGCTTGGACCTGGATTCTGTAAAGCTGCTTTGTGACAATAGCAACTGCAACATGTGCTATATAAATACATTTGACTTGATTCTGGAAGGGGTTCAACATGCTTAAAGAGCACCAAAGAAAGAATGAACTATGTTACTGTCACGCACACCAGGTCACGTGCAGTCAAAGGGCACTGGAAATGACTGCACGTCAGGTATAAAAGGTGGAAACGGCTGTTAGTACTCGCACAGACATTGAAGTGACATGCTTCAATCCTCACGTGTCCCTATCCTTTCCAACTCCAGTACTGTGAGTAGTAAAACCTCAGAGGTGTTCTCCTCATCCCTCCCTGTGTGTGCGAGTGAGAACGAGGACCCGTTTGGTGCGGGTCTCAACTCTTCCCAGAGCGTTCTCAGATGAAACAGCGTGGATCACCCGCTCCCTCGTGTCACCCACGTCGGGGCTTTTCCGCCGCGCAACACGATTGTGTCTAGGGGGTTCTTGGTCCTGCATTCCTGTATCACTGTGACAGTTGCTTAATATTTATTTAGGACTAGGTCCCAAATTAACAAGAAAACCAATCTTGCTTTTAAATTGAACAAATGTGTGTTGCAGTACAATAATTTGTTGTTGCTTAGACTTTGTATGGCACCCACAGCAGCTGCCTATGCAACCACAACTTTTTTATTAGAATAAGCATTAAGCTGCTAAAAAGATATTATGTCCTGGCATGTGATAAACTGGCACATTTGTGGTCAGGACATTTGTTGTTGGGTGCATTTAAGCTCACACCTAGCAGGAGTCCAGCAGGCCTATTGAAGACCCATGAGCTTCCCCTAGCTTCATTACTGTGTATTAAAGTAAAACAGGCCGCTCCATGCTAGAGGAGTCAAGTGGTCATGCGGTTGATAAAGAAATAAAATAAGTAGGCGACTTCTTTCCACACCTGGTTTTTACTGGTGTGGATGAAAGCCAGCTGGGAAAACCAAAGAATAGAGGGAGTGAGAAAAACAGAGACAGAGAGACAGAGAGCAAGAGAGAGAGAGGTGAGCCCAGATTATAGTTTAGTGTATAGTATAGTGTTGATGGTTATGTTGCATGTTTGTTTTGACACTGATGTGTTTTCTTTGAATAAAAGCTCCCCTGTACATCAGCTCCGGTATCTCTGCATGTGTTTCTGGGTGTGTGTAAACTTGGTAAAAGAATACAAGTACAAAGACTTCCAATGCCAGGCCTGCAACAAGTAAGGAATGCATGAATGAGGGTTGCAGAATCCAAACAGTACCTAAGGACCAACACAATAAAAGGGATGTGCACTGGAGCGACTGATCGCCATATGGAATAGCCAGTTCACCAGCAAAATGTCAAAGTTTTATGGATCGCGTGTTACGAATTCTCCAAAGCATTGTTTGCTAAACTTAGGAAACCAGAAGGTGAACCCTGAAAAACTACTGAAAATGTCTTATAATGACATGATGACACAGAAACAAATGTTCTTCCAGCCAACCTAGTGTAACATACATGGGACATAGGACTGACCAAGAAGGGTTTCACCTAATACTGAAAAAGGTGGAAGCAAGAAAAAATGCAACAGTTCCCAAGAATGTCACAGTGCAAAAAGCATTCTTAGCTGTATTGACATACTACACAAAGTTCCCCAAAGAACCTATCAACCATCCTCACTGACTGAGTTGCTGTAGAAAGAGGTGGAACTGATCTGCTGGGTATTAAGTGAAAGTGAAGTGAAGGTGACCATTTGTCATACGTGAACACTCCACTGCACACAGTGTGAACAGCACGAAATTCTTCCTCTGCATTTAACCCACTCACCAAGTGAAGCAGGGGGCAGCCAGGAACACGGCGCCCGGGGATCAGTGTGTGGGGATGGTACCTTGCTCAGGGTACCTCAGCGGTGCCTAGCGGTCTTGGGTATCGAACCCGGACTTTCTGGTCGCAGGGCGGATGCCTTAACCACTAGGCCACCCAACTGCCCAAGATGCAAAAGGCACTGTTGATGTCCTCCATGTTCTTGACTTAAATTGCACAATTTCTACAATTGCCTGTTAGACTACCTTCTGATGCAAGCGCATATGGGTTAGAATAAGTGATATCTTGAAACGGTGTATTGGCTACTGACTATACTGGTAAAAATTCTAGGGCCACAGACAGGAGACTGCAGGCAGACTGCCTACCTGCAGAGCTGGGCATTACTGGTTTCAGTCTATGATAAAGTCTACAAGCTATCCTTAGAACATGCTAATGCTGACTATCCAGGCTGCCATTACACAATGAAGAATCAAGAAGCAACTCAGAATTCAAGATCTGTCACATGCATAGTACAACACGCAGTGAAATGTATCCTGAACCACTCCTTTTATGACTGTGCAAAGTATAATTTTAAATTAAACACAAAACTGAAACAAATCTAAGACACAAATCAAAAGAAGTAAATAGCTTAAACAAGGAGCAACACAAGTTAAAGATAAAATATGTACTTTATGTTCGTTTTTTTAGTAAATGAAGCAGCAGTCTGTCAGATTTACATATGTACAACGTGCAAGTGGAATGTTAAAGTGCATTGTGCCATTTTAGATATGAGGTCCTGTTTCAGTCCCTTATGGCAATGCTATGAGCAGAAGGGGGCATGTTGTGATTTGGGACTTGAATGGCCAGAGGATAGAATCTCCTCTTGAGTCTCTTTTGCAGAATTTGAAACTGTCCGTTACTGGGGTGGGATGAGTCTTTTAAGGTCCGAGCTGCTCTGGACTGATCTGCTGGTGTAAATGTCCTGCAGGAATGTGATTCTATCACATGGATCACTCACTGAAGTTTTCCTGAATACAGCTATTCCCAGGATGTGATGTTCTGTGTGAGGATACTCTCCATAACCCCTGAATAGACAGTCCTAAGGATCCCTGAGGAAACCCTGAATTTCCTCAGTTGTCAGAGATGGTACAGGCACTGCCTAGCCCTTTTGGACTGGACCTGAATGTGAGCAGTCCATGTCAGGTCTGAGGAGATTGCAGAGATACTTGAAGGACATCAATGTGGTTATCCTGACACCACAACGATAGGTTATTCACTTCGTCCATGTAGGCCATTGGAAATAAGGCCCAACACCACTGTGTCATCAGCACAATGGCGTTGGCCTCACAGTCAGTGTAGAGGGAGTACAGCAGTAGCAAGAGCCCTGTGGTGCTCCAGTATTGGTGGTAATGCTGTCAGAGACACATCAACCCACCCTCAACATCAGAGATCTGCCAGTGAGGAAGTCCGGCACCCATGCACACAGATGGCTGTTGAGTCCTAGATCCCTCAGCCTTGTAAACAGTCTACTGGGCACTATTGTGTTGAACGCTGAACTGTAGTCAACAAAAAGCGATCTCACATGGTTACCCTGTTTCTTGCCCATGTGGCTGGGAGTGGTGTGCAGGACGTGGGAGATGGCGTCCTCTGTGGATTTGTTGGATTGGTAGGTGAACTGGAGCGGGTCTGTGGTGTTTGGGATGGAGGAGGAGATGATGTTCTTCAGCAGCCTCTCAAAAACCTTCATTACCACCAAAGTCAATGCAACCGGCTAATTGTCATTCAGGCATGAGGGTTTGTTGTTCTTGGGCATGGTGACAATAGTGGATCTTTTGAAGCATGTGGGGACCACAGACTTTGCCAGGGACTTGCCCAAAATGGAAGTAAACACACCTGCTAGCTGGTCAGCACAGCAACGCAGCAGACAGCTGGTGATGCCGTCTGATCTCGCTGCATTCCTGGGGTTCACTGTCCTCAGTGCCACTTGGCCATTGTGCTTCACGATGATGATAACACATTCCTTGCTGATGACTGAAGTTAGCACTGACCGCCTGGCATACCTCAAAATGGGCATTGAACTTGTTCAGCTCGTTGCTGAAACAAGAGTTTGCATTGGCTGTCATGCTGTCCTTGGCTTTGTAGTCTGTGATGGTGCTCCATGTACAATATTGGCCTGGTGGAAGTCCATGCCACATGCTCCATGTGTTGCCCTGCTGGACGTGAGACTGCACATGGTCCTGATACCGATGTTTGGCTTCCTTCACTGGGAGTCAAACTCCATATGATGCTTTGTAGGCACTCATATTGCCGGTGGCAAATATTGTAAGTGGTAGTCCTGGCATTCACTGCACCACAGATCAATCTGTTTACCCATGGTTTCTGGTCCGGGAATGACAGTCTACGTCGTATCCTTTAGTGTAGCTTCTGATTGAGCAGACCAGCGTTGCACCTCCCACGTGACTACCTCATCCCTATGAATTCAGTTTCATGGTGAGAAATGATTCCTGCATCAGCCATGAGACATTTAACACAAAAGGAATCGCTTGAACACATAAATGTAGAACTGAAACCATACTGTACCATGGTGGTGGCGTAGTGGGTAGGATACTTGCCTCTAGACCAAGAGGTCATGGGTTCAAATCCTACCTTCAGCACCACCACTGGGCCCCTGAGCAAGACCCTTAACCCCAAGTTGCTCCAGGGAGACTGCCCCCTGTAGTTAGGGAATGGAAGTCGCTTTGGATAAAAGCGACTAACAAATGCCGTAAATATAACAAGTACTCCAGCTACAGCATCTTGTGGTCAGTTTGCTTCTTATGGGTTCCCTTAAATGGTTGTCTCAGATAATGGCCCACAGTTAGCTTCTATGCAGTTTGATACATTTTTGAATTCTGTGTGTGAAAGGCATCAAAGTCCACCCTGTGCAATCCACTCTCTAACAGACAGGCACAAAGGTTACTTAACAAACAAAAATACTCTGGACATTCCCTGCAGCACTGATAGGTTCCTTTATAGCTATAGGCAACATCTACTGGAAAACCTCCACAGAGCTAATAGACATGTCAGAACAAGGTTGTTGCATGTTACATCAACAGCCTATGCCTCATCACATGAGGCTTCTATGGGACTACAGGTTGAACAATGTTTCGCCAAGAAAAATAATTCAACTATCACTTTTTTATTGGTATAAAAATAAGGTTGCTTTCCTAATTTCAGCTCCTCAATAGCATTAGAGTTGTATACGGCTCTGGTCAAAAACGTGAAACAGCGCCACCCCCAACATGTTTCACTAGCGTCTCCATTCATTTCAATGTAAATCTTCTCAGACCCTGGTGGCTATGGATTTTCGAGGTATCATGGTACTCTAATGGTAAATAAGTACCACCCGTGGTGACTGCCTACTGTGATTCTTCTCTTCAAAATGTCCGACATAACACTGTGGTCAATCACTGCCATTGAAATATTTTTTCACTTCTTTCACAAACTAAGACACATATTATTTACAAGTATTTATACTAGTATATTATACTAGTTTATACATTTTCTTTTTCTTTTATATTTTATTATCTGTCTATGAGTGCACAGAAGGAAGGGCATTAGCTTGTTAGACTGTCCGCTTGCTAGTGATCCCCACCACCACCCAGCCGAGCTGGGCACTGGAACCTAGCTTTACTTTGAAAACAAGCTGGTGAAATCCTTGGGAAAAAATCCCTGCTGGTATGACAGTGATTGACAACTTCACCAAGAAGACCAGGAGAGTATAATTAATTTATAAGGAGAGAAAAAGGTTAGACATGTTTTCTTGGGATTTAGAAATATTGGTAATGATGTACTGTGAAAATAAACATTACTATTACTAGTGTTTGTAAGTACAATAAAATATGTTTGTAGTGATTTAACGTGTATTGGTGTATTGGTTACCAACTATACTGGTAAAAATTCTAGGGCCAAAGACAGGAGTCCCAACATTAGCCACCGCTTGCCTGTAACATCTACTGGAAAACCCCAGCAGAGCTTTCCTAAAAGCACATGTCAGATCAAGGTTTTTGCAGGTTGCACCAAACTTCTCAGTGCCTGAGAACTTAAGATTTTGTGGGAGATGATGGAGAGAAATGGTGTAATAGAGAAAGCGCTAGGTCCTGTGATGTATAGGAAACACATAGATCAGTTGCTAAGACAGCACACAGAATGGCAATATTATTGCACATTTGTTTGTGAATCCAAGAACTAAGATTGTACCTGGTCTTGAACTGAAAGGAGGTGAATAGAATTAACCTGAACAACCGAACACCAGACCACAGCGGGTCAGACAAGCCCCTGAATGCCTAAACATGTAGGCTGAAAGGAAAGTTTATGAAGGTTAACCAAAATGGTAAAATATGTTGAAATAACAGATAAAGTTCTGTTTTTATAAAACACACATAAAATAGTTTTACGTTATATTACCTGTCTTCGAGTTTTGTACAAAGACTCTAGCGCTTCATTTACAGCTCAAGAATGCCCCTGCCTATGAGATGCCTATGAGATCAGTTACATGTGTATTATATTTTTCATACTTCCTGGACACAAAATGTCACCTGAATCTGTCAAATGAATAACGAATATGAAACGTGTGCTTCCAGCCAAGGATAGACAAGACTACATATGCTCTTGACGGTGTGGTTCCATGCTGTTTACCAAGTGTTCCCTTCTCGCTTGCATTTGTGTCAGAATATGTAAGCAGTAACCTCTCTGTTGTTTGTAGACAGCATCTCCTCTATTGCATATTGTGGGTGTGTGTAAGATTCTCATTATTTTTTTATGGATGGCCAAATGTCATTGTGGTACTGTTTACAAAAACTTTGCCAAAAGCGATGTTGTGCAGCATTGTTCAAGGAATTCAGTCTGTCATATCTATCATCCTTCGAAATTCACACATGTGACCTGAAAAAAGCAACAGCGCACTCATACATTTCCACAAGTCTGCACTCATCATTAAATGATAATGACTAATTAGCAAACAGGTTGGAAAATTAGTTACTGGAAGCCAGAGCATATAATTACAAGAGCCGTTTGCTGCCCGACTACATGAGTCTGAGGTGCATAAATAATTGCGCTGGTTCTGGCCAAGTGATTAGATTTAAAATGTGCTCAAGGTTCCAGATCTCAACATGATTTCCATGCAGTGTGAGGAGGACACCCGGGACTTTGGCTTTATTTCATTATCAGTGACATCTGTCATTTACTTCATTAAGCAAACATTATCACCAGTGTTTGAAGAACAGACACACTGACCACTGCCTCCTGGTCTCTGAGCACACCATCTGTTCAGGGAGTTGGCAGGATGGCCTTTGACTTACTGTAGATTCTAGTCTGAGTTCATGCTCTTTTAAAAGATCAGTCTTTAAAAAGGAGGCTGTTTTTGGCTTGTAGTTTTTTGTATATCCTAAAATCCACTTTCCCTCTAATTACAGAATTATTTGTTTAGCCCTGTCTTATCCCTGTCTTATCTTTCATCTTGTTGGAACTTTCTGAGATGTCTGTGCTTTGACTTGAAATCTTCTCATAGTCTTCATGCATGGTCATGTTTGTCACTGTAAAACGTATCAGAATCCAAACACTCAAACAAATTTTACACAACTAATCGAAATAACAAATTTCTAGTATTTTATGCCACTCACATGGCACTAGTCTGGTCCAGGGCAGTGGGCCCTGGTGATGAAAGGCGTGCCCTCACCCCCGGCGGAGGGCCATCCACGCACCGGAGAGATCCAAGTTCCCCAGCAGGGTGGATCTGTGCCCGCCTCAGTGACCCAGCTGGTCTCCCCATTGACCCTGTAGGACGGTTAGAGGAAGGCTCATAGATAGAACCCCCTCCCCTTTGGAGAATGGACCCCAGGTGGCCCAAGACCGACCCTCCAGATGGGCCCGGACTGTCACAGAATTCTCTGGACCACCTACAAGGGCCACATCCTGCTACAGTAAGGCTGAGGCTTCCACCCAGCCAACCACCTATGAGGGGAGGCTGCTCACTCCAAGATCTCAGGTATTTCTTATCTTCTTTGAACAGCCAATGATCAAGTTTGTGAGGTCATGACTTGGTGATGGACTCCCTTTGAAAAAATAAGTGGGAATATGGGATGTGGTTTCAAATTCCTCAACATTACCCCAAAATAAGCATAATAAATAAAAATAAAAATGGATAAAGAGAAAAAAATGTTATGGGTTGGTATTGGTATCTATATCCAATATGAAAAAGTGATATTGTGACACCCCTAATTTGAACCATAGTAATAGGCCTCTGTCACCACTCATGCCTGAGAAAACTTTCCTGTTGTCCCAATACCACCTTTGTATTCTTCACTACTATTGGACGTTTTAGATAAGGGGTCACATTTTTTCCTAAAGATACATTTGCAAATATCTTTTTGTCCATCATATACATACATTTGCTAACATCTTAACATATATGCTACAAGGAGATATTTGTTTGAATGAATGTAATGCATTGAAGCACTAGTGGCTGATACAAAGTGAAATCAAACAGGAGCTACAACTAGAGTGTATCAGTCTCAGAGATGAGGGAACATGTGTTACACTCGTGGGATTGGAATGGTATCAGAGTGATCTAGCTGTGAGAGTGGACCCTGTCACTCCAGCTTTCTACAGCTTCTTCTTGGTCCAGTTGAGATCTCGCCCCACTTCGTACCCTCACAAACTCTCCTTTACTCCTACACTAATGAAAAAGGACAGAGTTGTTGTCTGTGTGTTGTTTGCATGATGACACGTTTAGGACGTATTGTAATTTGCTGATCCATTGTCCTCTTAGGACACTACAAAACAACCTGATCACATCATCATGCAAAATGGCAACAAATAGTTTTGCTGTAGGTAGGTGGGCCATCCTCTGACCTGAGATTTTCAGAATCATGATAACTAGCGGTCCTGCATAATGGAAAAACATACCATTACACAACCAAGTACTAGAGATGCACATACGTGGGATTTGAATTCCAGCGGCATTATCCGATATTTTTTATATACATAACATATACATAAATACATAAATGCTTATTAAATGCAGAAATTGGGACTTTATTTAAAAAAATAAAAGCATTTTAGTACCTCCATTACATCCATGCTGAGATGTCCGTAGGTATATATAGAGAATTCTGATATCATCTAAATAAAGCTGATGTGGCATGTCTGCTATCCTACTCTACCTCTACTCGCCCATCTCACAAGATCACATGAATACATGTGACATAACTGCTGACTGGCCAAAAAATTAGCATGCTGAAGATTCACCCTTTTTTTTATGTTGATGCAATTCTCAAGGCGCTTATGAGGCCCTAACTTGCAGCCTATATCGTCTATACAGTCAATATGAGTATTGTGCTTAAAATAGATACAGTGATGTTCTATGATTATTGTAAATAATCTACAATATAAAATACTTTATATTTACACTTCTTGCAGGTTATTTTCACTCCACTATTAGACTCTTCCATTGGCTGCTAGTGTAAAATGAGCAATGGGATTGGAGTGGTATCAGAATGATCTAGCCCTGAGGCTACTCCCACTACCGGTGTACAAGAATCAGCTGCTCCCTGCTGTTGAAACAACTATACTCACAGGTCACTGAACATCACCTCCAAATGACCGTTGCTTTTCCCAGTTCCACTCTTTCAGCCTGTCCAACAGACTCCTGTTGTAGCCACATTCCATCCACAGCATGTAAGAGCTATACACAGCCAGCACATGGGCTTTTGTCCAGGCACACCTGACACCTTGTTGCCCAATTTTAGGATGCCAGTTGTTTTTTGTAAGCTATAAGTGTACTCCTAGTGCAGGGAAATGTTGTATAAATGTGTATATATAATGTTGTATATATTGTATATAATGTTTTCATTAGATTGTAGTATAGCATATTAAGCTGCGGAAATGGTGTGTGTTCACAATGTGAAGATGGATTCACATGTCAAGGTTGGTGGTCCATAAGAAGGCACAGTATACTGATATACTTATCCACTCACCACTACAGCACTGTGTCTGATAAGTCAAATCAAACATGTTTTTCTCTGCTTTGGGAGCATGTCAAAAGGGTGAAATTTATAGTTGTGCTTGGGGCACTGGATTGGCAAGAGCCAGATCTGGAGTGGGGACCAATGAAGCCAAAACAAGTGCAATTATTTATTAGTTCAACATAACTGATCTCAGATCAAACCCTTCCCTACCCTGATCAAAACTTTAACAGCATAAAAGAAAGCCCAAAACTGAACTTGGATCTGTCTGTGGATGGTTTCAGCTGTCTAATGACTGCTGAGAGCATGACGGTTCACCCTGGAGGGCAGGATGTCCATGGGAACCTCAGGAAATGGAACATTGTTTCATATTCCAGTCCTTTGGAGCCTATACCAATATATATATATATATATATATATATATATTTTTTTTTTTTTTTTTTTTTTTTTTTTTCT
>JBBPDC010073827.1:0-10552 GCA_037974485.1 Hemigrammopetersius urotaenia
CACACAAATAAACCAATATTTCCTACCTTGTCCCTGACTTAACTGAGCATCAGCACAGAGAGCTGTCTTGTTCTTTTATTTACAAGTCATTGCATGATGCTAATGCTAACCTTTAATGCTAACTGTTAATGCTAACGTTTTTTGTAAGCAATAAAGTTTTCTGATTCTGATTATTTATTTACCTTTACATTTTATTTATATATTATGGACAAAACTAATAGGATTCCTGACCCCTGTGTAACAATTATTTTGTGCGATAACACACAATAACGCACAATAAAATAATTGTAAGTATATCTCTGAAAGGTAATTGTTATTAGGTGTGCAGAACAGACCTTCTCCTTACTGGTGATTAGTAAATATTACACTTGATAAGCCTTAGTTATCATTTTTCCATAGCTTTGGTTTCAGAGGTGCTTGAAGCCTCGTGATTGTTTGAGGTATCATTCTTTACAGGCTTAGCTTGATGTCCTGCCACTTTGAAAATGATTTAAATACAGGACCAGGGTCTAAAAATGAGACTACCTGGTCAATTATCACCCAGGAATGTTGCAGGATTCTCATAATGCCTAGTAGATATCTGAAACTGAATAAGAATGAGGTGACCAAAAACAGACATAAAAACCGGGCCAGAATGACGAACAGTGTGAAACTGTGACTCTGACTCTGTTGAAATAAAGTAGAGGGTCACACTCAGCAAAGTACCAGTCAATTGCAGTTAAAGGCTATACTGTGACATGATACTGTCACTGTGACAAAACTGATCAGTGCATAAACATCCGTTCAGCAGTTAGAGCATAGAGAGAAGCTTTACACCTCAAGCTTATGCAGATCTGCCCAATATTATGCCAGGTGAACATTGGCCTAGCTGGCTGCAAGAAGTGAAATAAGTTATGGGATATTCAGAATTTACTGAATTCTTATTTAATTATATAATAAGAGTAACAGCTTTAACAGCTGAAAAGGAACACCTCAAAATGTGTACAATTTCTAACAATAATAATGACAACCACACCTCATATGCAACATTATGTGCTGTGTAATTATTGCAGCTAAGTACTATGTGCATTTGTTGTATCAGTTGAGTCCAGTATGCCTCCAGTGTCCAATAAGTCTTTTTATTCATGCAATAACTGTTCAAATGACTATAGAGGCAGCAAACTTCTTCTTTGTCTTGGAATTCATCATACCCCTAATTCATGAACAAATCTGCAGATAGCTGTTTTAACAAATTAAAGGGACTTCGATATCTGCAGACGATCACTGTAGTTAAGGGCAGAATATTTAATGTCTTTATTATACCTCTAAAATCAAACAAAGCACTGAGTATCTAGCGCATACATAAGTGAGAAGGGAGATGCCTATAGTTATGATATGTGAAAGGTGACTACAGTTATATACTACAAAGAATATATATATATATACATTTTATGCATTTTGATACAGACACTGAGGTGGACTAACATATCTCAAAAAGAAAAAAATATTCAACATGTCATAAGATATTTAACTGATGCCCTGAACCATGAATAGAAAATGGCATACATTAGTGGATTCAGAGAAGAGTTCATGTATATAAGCCAAGTGAACACAGTCCACACCACCGATGCAGAAGTCATGCTTTCCACTGAAAGAGAGCTTAAATAAAATGGTATCCAGCAAGCCAGATAGACAAAAATCACCATGCCTAATTTTTTCGCTGCTTTGATTTCAGAAAAGCTTGAAGTTTGAGTTCCATGTTTGCGTGGAGCATTAATCCTCACAGCTCTGACAGCTTTAGCTTGACGTCTAGCCACTTTAAAAATGATGGCATACAAAATCAGTATAACAGAGCAAGGGCCTACAAATGAGACCACTAGGTCAACAATCACCCAAGCGTGCTTAACGACCAATACACACTCTCCGTAGCATCTAGCGGATATCTGAGACCAATTAAAATTACCATTAATGTACAATGTTATAGTGACATAGAATGTGGCAGAAAACCAGCCAAGAGTTATGAGCAGTGTGGTTTTACAAACTGTAATTTTAGTGGAGTAAAACAGAGGCTCACAGATGGCAATGTACTGGTCAATTGCAATGAAAACCAGACTACAGAGAGATGCTGAGGAGGAAATGCCATTGATCACAGAAAAAATAGAGCAGGCTACTTTTCCCAGATACCAACAGGACTGTGTCAGACCCATTATATTCACAGGCATAATAAACAGTCCCACGAGAAGATCTGCCACCGCTAGAGAGAGGATGAGCAGGTTGGTTGGAGTGTGGAGCTGCTTAAAATGAGAAAAAGAAATGATCACCAGCAGGTTCAAAAACACAGTGCACGAAGATACACACGAGAGAAAAAAGGACAAAAATATATATCCAGGGCCTGCTTGAACCTCCTTTCTGCAGGATGAGTTGTTGTCAGGGAAGCAGTACTGAACTGTAATGTTTAGGTGATTCATAATGGTATACATCTGTGTCCGACACTGTTCTGCCTGTTTGGAATGACACATCTGTGGTGTTCTGTCATTCAAAATGGCATGTTTTGCCTTCTTGGCATGTCACTTTATATCTAAACTTGAACCCTCCCACTGACCACTGAGTGGCTTGTTTGTGCCTTACACTGATAACACATCTAATATTCATCATTACATCATCGTGTGCAGTGTTGAATGCACAACAATAATCTACAGTCATGGGGAACATCAGTCAGCCAGTAAATACTTTTACAATGCTGTGTTTTTTTAATGCTGTGGTGGTGGTGGCCAAGAGGCCAGCACCACCACTGGGTTCCTGAGCAAGACCCTTAACCCCAGGTTGCTCCAGGAAGACTTTATACAAAAGCGTCTTCTAAATGCCAAAAAATGTAAAATAATGACACACTTTTACCCTAAGTACAATCCACAGTGTGTTTAATTTGGCGCATATAAAAGACGTAGATGATTGGAATACAGACATTTACATCACCACAGGCTTTTTGAGTATATGATTTATCCATATGGGGCCTGTAGTGCCCCCTTTGTATTAAAAGCAAACTTGGAAGATATGTGTAAACATTTCTGAAATTAGGCCAAACTTACAATTGGTTAACTACTTCCTGCAAATCTAACTCTAAACCATTCAAAATCATTCAAAACCTAACAGCCATTCAAAATCTGCTAGCAAGGGATAAAAGGTTGTAGAATGGGGTTTCATTTTACACACAAAATGGTACAAGGCCAAAGAGGATGCAGATGCAGACGTAGAAGAGGATAAAGGACAAAGATGACAATAAACAGGGGTCAGCCATGAAGTTAGAGCCACTGTCATTGACCTTGTCATTAATCATGGTCTCTCTATGCATGAGGCTGGTCTAAGGTTGAGACCTAATGTCTCACAATCATGTGTGGCATCGATTGTGTGAACGTAGGAAAGTAGGTATGTAACATTCACTTGCTGCAATTCTAATCAAGGTTACAGTTCATGCTGTTATCGGGTCTGTATTTGCTGCAGTATTGAAAGAAGACCAGCAGCTGGAGGCCGTGGCAAGAATTTCACTGCAGATTTTTCCCACAGTGCATTGCCAGGGAAAATATTGTTTGTGATGTTGATGAAAGCATGTGGCCTGATATTAGAGATCGAGATAAAGCAGAGTAAATTTTTTTCTTTTTTTCTTTCACATTAGAGTTGTTTACTATTTGTGTTTGCTTAGACATCCAATAAAATGATTTATTGGATTATTATTATTATTATTATTATTATTATTATTATTATTATTATTATTATTATTATTATTATTATTATTATTATTATGATTAGACCTGCAGTGAAGACATGTTTTCTCTTTCTTGTGTTACTTTTGTTGCTGCCTCTCAGTGTGTACAGATTTTACTGCTTTGCCTAAAAGGTTTCCTGAGTGCTTGTATATATTTACTGTTTGACTGTTGTGTGTTACTGTTTGAGTGAGTTTTGAAGCAGGTATTTAATGTTTTGATTCACATAGATGGTTTTGCAGGGAAGATTGGTAGTTTTGCAAAATGTGTTTGTGTTACGCAGGCTGTACTGGCTGAGTAGAGAATGCAGCTACTGCTTTGAAAAAGTAATAAAGCATCTGAGAAAAACTGTAATAGATCAAAAATGACTGCTATCCATTATCATCTAACCATGATTATTAAACTCAGATACTTTGATGATTTCCTTACGTCCCCATCACACAGGAATTGTTACTGTGCCACAAAACTGTTAAATGGGCTCATCAGGTTACTTATCCTTGGTCAATAGCAAAAGTTAAGGCTATATAATTATTCTATTGTCTATCTGAGACGCACATAATGAGCGTTTTTTTTTTTTAATTAGATAAAGTGGACCAAGTTCATTTTCATCATTATTATTATTATTATTATTAGTAGTAGTAGTAGTAGTAGTAGTAGTAGTAGTAGTAGTAGTAGTAATGTTATTATAATAATAATAATAATAATTATTATTATTATTATTATTAACAATAATAATAATAACAATAATAATATTACTATTTTATATTATACTTGTGCAAACATTGGATATTTGGCTGAATTTAAGTATTTATTTAAATGACTACACATATATTTGCATTATTTGAAATAAGTAATTACTGTTAGATTGTATCGGCTATACGTTTTATTCATACCAGAAGGTGTTTCATGTATTAGTGCACATCCGTGTTAAGAACTGGAATAGGTTATAATGGAAAGGTATGCAGAAGCAGTGCAGAATTAGAATGTATAGAATGTATCAATGATTATAGTGCATATCTGTGTGCTAGCATATTTGATAAATGTAACCTGTAACCTGTAACCTGTACTGTTGTGTTAAGTGAGATCAGAACTTACCAGCTTGCACTCTGCTATTTTATGAATAAGGAAGTTTAATGGCAAGAAATCTAGTCATCTATCCTAGTTAACTACCCCATTGACTAATAAATGATCGTTATACAAAACTCCTGTGGAACTCCTGAAATCAAACGTGTAAAAAGGCAATATATATCTTATCTGAATTTCCCAATTGAAGCAGAATAAAGAAAAGTCTAATTTGGCTGGGATACAAAATGCCCAACCTTAAACTGTATGACTGATTGTCATACAGGTCTGTGACAGGCCCATGTTAGACTCGACTTCATTTTCGCTAAAAGCTTACAACAAGCAATAACTTTAAACTATTTGGGAAGAACTTTGCACACTTCACAGACAATCGTTCAAATTTCATTGCATTGAATATTGGGCTCCAAAGCACATGTTATTGTCAAGCACTGCTTTTCACTGGTTACTGACTGGTATTAAGCTTGAAAACCAAATGCCTGATGACATTATAGTACTTTTATAGTACATTATAGTGTTTTCTGTAATTCTATAGACATGGGTATGAATAGAACTAAAGAAATGAATCAGGATAAAAAACCTACTGGCTTCAAAACAGTAACCATCACTAAAGTCAAGTTATCCAAGCAATTCAAATTATTCAAATTGGAACAAGCTTTCTTGTTAATTCTTTTTGTGTCAGTATAGTTGGAAAAATAATAAATTGCATGTTTACTGCATATTTACACATTTTTGATACAAACAATAACTGAAACAGTACATGATTGTGATCTTTAAGAATATTTCAAAATGCAGACTACTGTGAAAATAATAATTATAACGACCACAAAAACAAGTCTAATCATATTATTTTTAGTAGTAGTATTTTCTTCTTCTTCATTATTATTATTATTGTTAATATTATTATTATTATTATTATTATTATTATTATTATTATTATTATTATTATTGTTTAGTCTGTTTTAAAGTATTCTCCAAATTAGAGATCACACACTCTATTAAACCAAGTTTTTTTTTCAAACATTTGTTACATCAGCATTTGTTATATTTCTTCTGATTTTAGAGCAAAATAAGGAAGAAATTAGTTTGTATGATTTGCCCATTTAGGGCCCTGGATGTCTAAGAAATAAACTGTAATATGTGGCTCCCTGTAACCACCAACATCATCCAGGGGAAAGAAGCAACATACAGAACATTTCAAAACAGTCTGATTCACGTTAAACCATCATAACAAATTATATGAACAATGACAATAACATGACATTAAATAACCAGGTGTAAGAAAGAACTTTAAAACTGTAAAAGTATTACATGCTGCCTTAATATTTTGAGCAAAAATAGTCAGTTAAAATAAAATGAGTGGCAGAATTACATTCTGTCACTTATTTTAAGGTTAATTACTTCAGTTTTATGGCAACATGGACACAAACCATTTTTCTCATTCAAAGCTTTTTGTCAGAGTAAGCATAGTTTCTGGTCTTGTTAGCTGAATCAAGCCTTAGATTAATGTTCTCGAAACAAACTAATAAGTGAAGATGAGGGCTGAAATATTCTACAAGTTACAATATACTTGGCCGATGTTCTGAACCACGGATAGAAAATGGCATATATTAGTGGATTTATGGAGGAGCTAACAAACATCAGCCATGTAAACACAGTCCACACCGTTGACAAAGTGTCCAAGTTCTTAACAGATAGTGAACATATATAAAATGGTATCCAGAAAACCATATAAAAAAAGATGACAATTCCCAATGTTCTTGCAGCCTTGGCTTCAGATGAGGAAATCTTGCCTCCTTGGTTGTTTGATGTACCATGTTTTACAGCTCTCACAGCTTTGGCCTGACGTCTGGCCACATAAAAAATGATTGAATACAAGATCAGTATAACAGAGCAAGGGACTATAAAACTGGTTATCATGTTAATAACCACCCAGGAAAATTTTACAAAGATTATACATTCTCCTTCACATCTGGTGTACATCTGCGATGGAGAGAGGTGGTCATTACAATACATGAAAACAAGAATATACAGGAGACAAAAAGACCACCCTAGGATGATGAACACAGTCATTTTAGGAACAGTGATTCTGGTAGAATATAATAGAGGGTCACTGATTGCAATGTAGCGTTCTATTGCAATGAAAACCAGATTACAAAGAGAGGCTAACACTGCCAAGCCAATGATTATTTCAGAAATTGAACATGCCAGTTTTCCAAGGTACCAGCAAGTGTCAAAAAGTTGCATTATTTTGGCTGGCATGACCACTAGTCCCATGAAGAAATCCGCCACAGCCAGAGAGAGGATGAGCAGGTTGGTCGGAGTGTGGAGCTGCTTGAAGTGAGAGATGGAGATGATCACCATCAAATTCAAAGTTACTGTGGACACAGATACACAAGAGAGAAAAGAGTACAGGAAGTAATTCCCAGGCCCTCCTCGGACCAACTTTCTGCAGGACGCGTTGTTGTCAGGAAAGCAGTACTGAACCTCGTATTCTGCGTTATCCATATGAAACAGATGGAGAGTCCAGCAGCTGGAGCAGATTCTGTTGAGTCGTCCAGTGAGGCTGAACTGAGATTTGGCTTGCTTGCATTATGTCTTTATACCTAAGCATGAATCCTCCCACTAACATATGAATGGCTAGTTTGTCCCTAACGTCAGCCATCTGACATTTATCATTACATCATTATTTACCCTGATGGTCAGCTGAACACAGGTGAGGGCGTGGATGTGTTTACAGGAACAAGCAATAACAATGGTGCTTGGTTGAAAACCTTTGTTTAATCATCTATATCATAATTACTCATTTTGTACAGACAGCGAATTGAATCCTATTCAAACCCTTTAGGCCACAGAACCACTACTGACCTGATATGCTATTCTTTTAGAAACAAAAGAAAAGCATTGCTAGAGTCATGCCTTATTATGTTTCACACATTATACACATACCTGCACCAAGTGGCCAGAGTAATGCCGTCTCCATGAACATTACCAGCATTAATCATCCCTTGCCTTCTGACCTCCAGCCCCTCCTTACCCTGCCCATGTCTGCCACAGGGCAAGAGGACACCTGAGCAGTAGTACCAGAAACACAGGGACATTAATGTGAAATCAGGGAAACAACAAACTGGGAGCCAAGTAAATTAGAAACAATCTTTAACTGAAGTGCTGTCTTTTTTTTCAGGATCTGACTTCTCCAGTTGATGCTGATTAAAGTCCCACGTACACAGTCCACACCACAGTTGTTTGGCCTCCATGTTTTGGAATTTAGAGTGGCTTCTCTCATTGCATCTAGTATTTTGACAGCAAGCAGAGTGGCATCATAAAATTAGATTCTGAGCAACCTGTCACAAAAACTGGCCATGTCTGAACACAAAAAGAGAGGCACTTCCACAAACAGAACATATACAATAACAGAAAACAGGCACAAGGGCCAGACACGAACTAGAAACAAGATACAGATGAGGATACAGTCCGGGATTAAGGTGAGGGGCGCTTGATAACAAAGGCATAATCAACTTAAATACAAAAGTAACAGAACTATGGACCAATAACAAGACAAACATAACTGATTTCTTTTTTGCCAGCCTGTCAGTAATACAAATAACACATGACAGTGTGTATATGTAGCTGTGCTATCATCAGTCATAGCCCTTTTTTATTGATTAATTAAATAATTTATATACCATTTTAATTAAGCATAATATGACATACAAGACCGGACATAGAAAACAGAAAGAGGAAAAAAAGGAAAAAGTTGGGGAGAAACACCAGGGCAGACCAGTTCCTGGGCCAAGCCCTGCAAAGCGACCGTCAAGAGGGAGTCATTGCTCACCCCAGCATCCAGCCCCGGACAGCGAAAAACCACCAACACACCGGCGGCCATGAGCATCTTCCACTGGCAGGGTGTGGTGGTGGGGCCTGTGATGTTGAGTGAGGTGGAGTCTAAGGTCTGACCTGACACATGGACATAGCCAAACAGGCACACATATACACAAGCATACATTCCCATCCTCATGCAAATATTCAAAACAAATATTCACTCACCCGCCCCAAATGTAGACACACAGGAAGCAATTCCTAATCTGGCCAGCTGGAACTCCTTTCCTTGAGAGCCAACAAGAGATTAGGCCACACCCACAAAAGGGGAACAAGAGGAAGTCTGGTGTGGGAACCTGCAGTCACTGGAGGAGCTGAATGATGTTGGGTGGAAGAACAGGCGCAGGGTCTGTCCGGGAACTCTCTACCTGATACTGGCGAGAGAGGGTATTAGCCTTGGTGTTCTTTGACCCCGGATGGTAAGATAGGTGGAATTCAAACTGCTCGAAGAAGAGAGCCCACCATGCCTGTCTGGGGTTCAGCTGCTTGGCCAGTCAGATGGCTACGAGGTTCTGATGGTCTGTCTAGAACATGAACCTTCTGTGAGAAGAGGGCTCCTATGCCCACATATGGAGGTGTCCACCTTGACAACAAATGGCTTGGTGGAATCTGTATGACAGAGGATGGAAGTTGAGATCAAGAGATGACAGAAGGCTTGAATGACAGGTAGATTGAGAGTGAAGGGTCCGTGGTGGATCTGGTGAGGGCAGTAAGAGGTGCTGCAGTCAAACTAAATCACTGATAGAAATTGGCGAACCCCAGAAAACGTTGGGTAGGGGACAGCCTCCATCTTCTGGGGATCCATGGCCACACCCTGAGAGGAAATTATAAAGCTGAGGAATGTGGTGGTGTGCTGGTAAAAGGCACACTTACAGTACAACTGGTGGGCTAGCAACCCATTGAGGACTGCCCTGACATGCTGGGTATGTTTCTCCATGGAATAGATTAAGATGTCCCAGGACCCAGGATGGTTGGAGGAGAGGAGCGATAGGTGAGATGAAATTGGATCTCTTTGAAGGGAGTTGGAGAGTGATGGTTTGGGTGCGATGGGTTATGGGGTTGTTGGATAAGGGTCAACTGTCCACAACTGTGATGTTAACAGGCTGAGAAAGCATCTCATTCTTAATCCCCAACTGAGCAGTATAAACATGATCAATGAAGTTTCCAGCTGTCCCTGAATCAATGAAAGCTGTGGTGCCGATCTGTTTGTGGCTCAGTTGGAGTCTTACCTGAAAGCCGAGATGTGAAATGGTCGGTAGGCAGGAGGCAGTAGCCAGTGCACCAAGTGATTTCCTCCCCCTATTCACTTGATCTGACCATTTCCCCGATGGAGAGGTGATTAAGGAAGGTGCAATAGGCAAAAAGGCTTTGCGATAGCATCATTCCTTCTCCGTTGCCAACAGGAAGGTGCGTCCAGGCTGCATGGGTTCCCTGGCTCCAGATGAGTGGGCTTCTAATGTGGGTGGTGGTGGTGACGAGCAGACGTGAGTGCTTGAAGTCCTCTCAAAGCTGCTTGTCCATGGTGCAGGCTTGGGTGTGGTCCCTAAGCGAAGGTCAATGCATAGCCATAGCTGAACCATCGCCTCAAAGGTAGTGGGTTGTTTGCTGACTGGCCAATCTCCCTGACGCAGGTGATAAAGTTTTGAATCTACCATTACCTCGCTCTCAGGTTAAAACGCTGCCTTGAGACCGCAGTGGCCCACTCTGCCCAGTGAGAAGAGAGAGCCTACTTCTGTCTGAAACTGTGACTGAAATGTGGCTGAAACTCAAAGACTAGAGATTTACATTTATGGCATTTATCAGACGCTTTTATCCAAAGCGACTTCCAATTCCTAATTACAGGGGACAATCTCCCT
>JBBPDC010073867.1:0-10551 GCA_037974485.1 Hemigrammopetersius urotaenia
ACATTAATACGGTAAACGACATTAACACGGTAAACGACATTAACACGGTAAACGACATTAATACGGTAAACGACATTTATACGGTAAACGACATTAATACAGTAAATTGTGTTTTTCTGTGGTAAAGTGTTGCTGAACTATTTCCAGACCTCTTTCCTCATGGAAGCCTTATGGGTGTTGTGCACAGGTGTGTACTTTTCAGTATATTTTTTCTTTTTTTTTTCGTTTGTTACTGTATTATTTACACCGCCAAAAACATACATTTTTTTTTGGTCTTGCAAAATTTAGAATGCCAAAAACCTGATCCACCTGGTCCATTGAAGCCTTCACACATTTATCGTTTCCTTTATCTTTTGTTGTCTTTGCACACTTGGTTACACAAGTGACATGTTTATGTGCCATTACATAGGTCTTCCCACACACTTTTCTTCTAAAAGAAAAACCTAAAAATGCATAAACATGTGCGCGCCCTGAACAACCACCTTTTCCAATAAATCAAATGAATGTCATCACATTGGTACCCTTCACCACGCGAGAGCTGGTCTCCTCGCCTTATTTATACCCGTGGAAACACAAACCGCTGTTTCATGTGTGTGTGTGACATCAGATTTTGTGTGGGCCTCTCTGTGTGTGTGTGTGTGTTACATCAGTAGGAGCTAACCAGAGCTCCCACATTCATCATCACTTGGTTTGTAATTGCAGCTCCTCTGCACAGCCATTGTGGTTTAAGCTCCATAATCACATGTCCGTCCTTCCTTCTCCTCCCAGAGTTTTCCTGAACACAGCTGTGGATTTATGGCGGATCAGACGCAGTGGTGGGGGGGTTGGAGGATGCTTGAGATGAAGGAAACGCCCACAGCTCCTACGACACACCTGTGAGGACCTGGCAACCCGTAATGACTTGATCAGCCCAGGGTAAGCAGTAACAGTATAACTCTACTTTTTAACATCCAATCACTATTGCTCATGATCTCGCCTCCCTCAAGCAAATACTAATGTTGCTGAATTTTAGTCTGTAGGGGTTTAGCGTATGAATCTCAAACATTTTTCAGTTCATAACTGGAAATGTGCCTTACATTATTGTTACTGTTTCATGTATCTGTTTATTAAGGTGCCCAACAACATATGAGAGCAATATTTGACACATAAGCTATAATGTTAGCCCTGAGCTAACATGCTGGCTGTGATAGAGTGTGATACAGTGTAAAAAGGGAGCGTTTAGTGTTTTATTGCTTTAAAACAATAGTTCAACAGTTTTTTTTTTCCCTTAAGCCATTTTTTATTTTTGACGCTACATTGTAGCTGTGAAACGTGCTGAAATATTATTGTACGATGAAAATTTCTCTCGTTGAACATAATGAAAAATAGAGAGAAAATAGAATTAGAAAAGTATAAACACAAAATTTAAAACACAACCTGTTAATGCACACCGTGTCACTATATTGACAAATAAGTGGTTCACACCTGTGAGGACCTGGCAAAGCCTCCCTCCTTGATCAGCACAAGGTAAGCATTCAGACTGGTACTCTTTTTTAAACCTCTAAACACTCTAAACCTCTAAAACATTTTTCTGTTTGTAGCTGAAAATATGCCTTATATTAATGTTATTGTTTCCATTGTCTAAAAATATAAAAACAAAATATTTAATACAAGTTAATATTAGCCTTGAGCTAACAGACAAGCCACAAGCTAACATGCTGGTCATGATAAAGTATGATACAGTGTATAAAGGGAGTGTGTTAATGCATATGAAATCAAAACATTATTAGTGTGCTTGCTCAAGCACACAGCAGCCATTGGCTTCTTTCTGATACGTTTTGTCGTTTGCGCGTTAATCACGTTTTTCGGGTGAGAAAAAGGCCCATAGGGATTGAAGAGGATTCGACTTTCAGATCGTCCTGCTCGGACACGCTTTGTCCAAAAGACACCAAAATTCATGTGATACCTCGGGCCAACTTCCCCGACACACAAACGCAGTCGGTGATGACCTGTACTCGTTTTTTCCTTGTCTTTCGCTCATCCCTTTTTCCCCCATTGAAATGAATGCAGACTCAGAAGAAGAGACTTTCAGGCTCTATACAGTGACCAAGTCTTATGAAACCTCATATGAGACCTCAGGCCACGCCTCCAATGACATAGATGTGAAAACTGAACAATGTGGCAAAAAATATTTGGACACAGCTGCTATACAAATCTATGTGAACAAATGTATTGGAACACACTGTAATGCTAATGCTATATTAATGCTAATGCTAACGCTATGCTAATGTAAACGCTATGCTAACATTAACGCTAATGCTAACATTAATGCTAACATGAATGCCAACACTGATGCTGACGCAAATGTTAGCGCTAACGTTAATGCTAACACTGTGTTCTGCATTTGAGCAAGCACACTTTGCATTTTCTCTGCGGAAATGCAGTCTAGTTCATAATTGAGTTTTATTGACAGTATTTTGAAAAGTACAGAGAAAAAAACGATATTCTAAAAATATCAAATGTACACCAGTTGTATGTATGTCTACAATTAAAGCACAATGTCTAATTGCACACTGTGTCCCTGTATAGTACTGTGTAGTTTATACCGTATGTAGTTTGAGCACAGACCTAAAAATAAATTACTTTTAAAGTTTTGTACTTAAAATGTAATTCATGACATTGTGTCACCATGACCTCAAGAACACTGCGTTTAGATATTGACCTCATGTGCCATTGCACTGTATAGGGTCTGGCCACTGTGAATGTTTAGTCCCTGCTTAACCAAGTACCATTCCAGTGAACTGCCTCACTTTATACTGTATATACTACTTATTACCACTCTGGGCTTTCAATAACACCTATACTTTACCTTCTGTTTACTGTTTACTGATTCTACAGGCACACGTATGTCCTGTTATTCGAAAAGTTTATGTATAAGTTCGATAATTTACAGTGTGGGTAAATGCTGCTATCTGCCAACTGTGCAATATCACACTAAATGTTGCTTTTTAAACAATTTTGCATATTTTTTGCTTATGCCATTGGAGGATTTGTTTCATATTTTTCTATTTTTGCTTTTATACTTTATTTTATATTTTATTTTGAGTAATTTTGGTATAAGGCCAGTCACTCACTGACTGTCTGTCTGTTTGTCTGTGTAATCTATGTAATCTATCAATATATATATATATGTATGTATTGTGACTGGCCTTTTTGGCAAGGTACATAAAAATAGCACAATAACACTTTACTTTTATAATTATGGTGCAATATTAGTCTCTCTGGAAGGTTTACATCCCGTTCACTCTTTACTGTTACACAGCTTTATTGTCTATTAGAATGTGTCTGTCAGAGTTGTTGCTTCTCTGGCAGATTGGTTTATTTTTTCTATTTTTGCTTTCATACTTTCATTTCATGGCTAGCTTTTTTTTTTGACAGGGAACATAAAACTAGCACAATAACTTTTTTGGCTTGCACAAATACTTGTCTTGCAGTACCGGATGGTTTACATCCCGTTCACACTATACTGTTAGATCGCTGTGTATTGTTTCTGTTGTGATTAAATGTTGTTAAATGGTATCATGGTGGGATCAAAGTGCAAAAGTGACTGATCTCATCATGACATCATTTTTCCAGACCACTTTATTTACATATTTATCTGTTGTGCCGTTGCACTGTTTATGGGGACAGTATGGGTAGACCTCTGGTTCTCCCACAGTCTGAAGAGATCAGATGGTTTGGAGATGCTGAATTGTGTGCATGGATGTTTTAGATCTGTCCCAATAGTTGCTGGTTTTCCAAAAAACAGCTAAAACAGCTTGTTTTCTGCAGCTTTCTGTTAATCAGCAATACTTGTTGCTGTCACGGGTCGGGCCGCGAGGCCCAGACCCCGAGCTCCCTGGAAACGTGCAGGCAGAGACAGGCGAACACAGATCCATTGCTGTGGTCTTTTATTCAGGACAGAAAACAAACGGCACGATGGCCGGCAGGAAACATAAACAGGTGCACAACTCAGGGTAACTCTAAAGCGATCGACTCATAGGGAGTGACACACAGACTGGAACTTAAATACAGACAGTGATCAAGGGGGAACAGAAACAGGTGAGCACAACACGTGACAACCCAAAACATATCAGAATAAAAGCCCCAAAAACCCAACAGAGACCCACACGAAACAAAACAGAACAGGGCATCAAAAAACAGAAAAAACTGTGGCCTCTAACGGCCACCGACCGTCACAGTTGCAAAACCGACTTGTATCTGTGTTCCTCTATATTGCTTTATTTACGCTTGTTTAACCTAATTATCTTTAATATTACTTTTATTCCTTATTGATAAATCGCTTACTTTTCCTTTTTATGCATGTAAAACACAATAAATGTATGATATGAAATACATAAACGGGTCAACAGGACATTTCCTAACCTTTTGAGGAAGGAATGAATAAAGGATAGAATGGATGAAGGTATATAAATACAAAATAAAAAATAAAATGTTTAGTATTGCTGGATAAAATGCTACAAATAATAACTTTGGACTGATTAAGCAAAGACCAAAATTGCTCTTTAGCTCCAGCTACGGACTAGAAGCTCACTGCGGCTCTTTTCAGTGAGATCTTCACTCTGGTGCTCCATGGCCAGTTTGTTAGTGATGCAAACCCAAAGGAAAGTATGGGGATCCACCAGCACCTGCTCTGCTCTGGTCCAGTCAGGTTCAGCTTAGCTTTTTCACCAGTCAATTTACCCTCAATGTAATTTTGTTCCAGCCAGTCTGGGAAATGTTTGTCTGTTTATGTTTTGCATCCAGTTTGTTTAGTTGTCCACAATAACTTTACATTCGTTTGACAGATGCTTTTGTCCAAACTGGTCCACAGTTTGAGGAAACACTCCAGTTTCAGGATTGTGTGAGGAGAGTTCTAAGTACTAAAGTCTTTAGTTTACAAGAGATAAATAGAATTTTACTATCGAAACAGTTCAGTTTTTCTCTTGCTACTGTTCAAATTTAAGAGTCCGTTCACTAAACTGAATTGAATTAGTCATGGCTACGTTTGTTTAAAAGTCAGCTCACTAATCTGAATTGAACGTCCCACCACAACAAATTTTAAAGAGTCAGTTTACTAATCTGAATCAAATTTCCCAACACTACAATAACTGAGAGGCTCAATTACGGACAACAATGGCTTTGAAATCTGATGTAACCAACGTGTGTGTATCCCAAGTCTATATCTGACATCACATTCTGGGTATTTTGATATTTTTTGTGCTCCAACCGCCTTGCTGTGTGTAATTCCTGGCATAGTTTGGGGGTATGGAACAGTTACAGGCGCTGATTTGTGTTGCGATAAACTCGCTCGCCTTTGTTTTGCTCTGCTCATGCGTCCAACACTCACTTTCATTGTAGTTCAGTAAATACAACGTCAGCTTGGCTCAGGGCGCCGGGGCCCGGGTCGGGGGCCTGATGGTCAAGAGAGATAGTGGTCACAACGAGCTTCACGCCTTTAGCATCACCCCAAACACTGCACGGCTTCTGTTAAGATAACTTAAACGAGCTAAAACCACAAGTATCCTGAGTATAGAAACTCCGAGCCAGATGTGCTGAAGCGTACGGCATTTCCAAAAACACAATTACACCAATTTCTGCTGCGGCTGGACATGATCATGATGCTGGACTGGGGACAAGAAGAGATTTCAATAAATATTTCAGTAAAATATTTGGATCATTAATCAAATGACGATTAAAAGAATATAGATGGGTTAACCCAAGTTACCGACAGGTTAGCAGAGGTGGCTAACATATAAGTTAAGTTTCTGAGAAATTTGGTCAGTATACCTCCAATTAAAGCTCTGGAATATAATATTCTGAGGTATTTTTATGCTAGTATATTGGTTTTTTTTACTTTAATTTTCTCACAAACACTTGTTGTTGTTGGAGGCGGTTGTTATTTTTTATTACCCGCTTTGGCATTTATGTGTCTTACCATTTCAAATAATCTTTTGGTGTGTCTACTTTGCTTTCTGGGAAGGAAGTGAGGCAAAGCGAATGTTTCCAGCAGTGGCCAACCTACCAAAATTCCCCAGCATTCCCCATTATTATAAGTCAAACCTGGTGACTTGATGGTGTGGGGTTGGTTTGCTGCTTCCAGATCTGGGCCACTCTCTACTAAATTGACAGAACTCTGAATTCTGTATAATGCTTTCTTTTACAATCAATTTTACAATGATTATACTATTATACTAAACAACTATTTTGAATAACTTGACATTGAGGCCCCATGGTGGTGCAGTGGGCAGCACTGTTGACTCACACCACCAAGGTGGGGGGTTCAAATCCAGGTCCTGGTCTTGTGTGTGTGTGTGTGTGTGTGTTCTCCTGGTGGTGGTGTGGGTTTCCTCCGGGTCTCCGGGTTCCTCCCACAGTCCTAAGGCATGCTGTCAGGTGAATTGGGGATTCTAAATTGGTTGTAGGTGTGTGAATGGTGTGTGTGTGTGTCCTGTGGTGGGCTGGTGCCCCACCCAGGGTGAGTCCCTGTCTCGAGCCCGTTGACCCCAGCATAGGCTTTGGATGCCTGCAACCCTAGTATAGATTAAGCAGTTATGGAAAATGAATGAATGAGTGAACATGGCAGTGAGATATTTAATTAAGATGGACTGTCTGTTAGTGGTACCCAAACTAATCATGGAAATAATAATGGAACTTGACATCATGTGTCTCAAAAAACAAAGTAATACACAGAAATTTGTGGCCTGTAAAAGAAAGTGCCACTGAATTGCGTTCTCCACCTAAAACTCTTATAGGCTTTACAGGAAATCTATATGATCTAAGCTGAGTTAAAGACTGGGTTATAGAGAAAGACAATGATCCGATACAGAACAGCAAGACAACCTCTGAATAGCTCAAAAGACACAAAATTGGAGAGGCCCAGTCAAAGTCTCCCTTTACCTGCTGTGGTAGGACCATAAATGAGCAGCAAATGCTTGAAAGCCGTCCAGTGTGTTTCAGTTTAAAGCCATTCTACAAAGAAAAGTGGGCCAGAGTTCCCCCAAAGCCGTATGAAAGCGGCAGGAAATGTTAAAGGTGGTGCAGCCAATTGTTAAGATCACGCAGGTGTTCTAGCTGCTGCCAAACCCTTTATCCGTCAACAAATGATCTGATTATTTAGTGTTTACTCATGTACTTCTTCTTATATTGCTTACTTATTTATGTATTTACTGTAGTGTTCTGTATGGGGATGTTAAATCATGTTGTGTGATACATTTAAACATCCTGGGGATCAAATACACATGAAGTTGTTTATTATAATGCCCCCAAAGAAACCCCCAAACATAATTATTAGTTCACGTCATACATCATCATTCGGATTTGCTGATATAACACAGAAGGCATTCTAACAGGAAAGAGAGGAACAAGGGTATGTGTGGGTGGTGTGTGTGGTATTAGTGGTAGGTGGGCATTGTAGGTGTGTGTGTGGTAGGTGGTCAAAGTAGGTGTGAAAGTGTGTGTGTGTGTGTGTACATATGTGTGTATGAACTATCTTAACCTCACTTTCAGCCACTCCTTTTTAGTCTTTAAGTTGATTCCTCCAGACACACATCTTGTTTGTCTTGTTTTTCCGACTCTTCTGTTTTTTTCTTTCTCTTTTTGAAGTCGAGGTTGGACGTGTGTGTTCCAAACCAAGCATCTTCTCCTGTCAGGCCTTTTCAGAACTCCAACGACCTGGAACCGGCTGTCAGCCGTAAGCCTACAAGGTGGGGCCGGCGTTAGGAGGGCTTATCTAAAGCCGTTTCAGAATGGCAGAAACGCATTTCGGGTCTAAGCGGCATTAATGCTGTGAGCAAAAAAGGGTGGAGCTTGAAAGCAAAAACCAATCCAAGCTACACAGGAGCATGGAGGTGGATAATTACAGTCTCAGCTCAGAATATTAGACATTTTTAGTATTTTTAGGTCTGTAGCAGCATTAAAAGCTTTAAAACAGCACAGTGGACAGCACACCACCTCACAAATGAAAGATTCAGATAGAAAAACTAAAAATTAGATTAGATTAGATTAGATTGACTTTATTAATCCCACAATGGGGAAATTCCTGAGAAACATCAGCAGTAGCGAGAAAGACCGTTTAACAGGATCCGTAGAATCAAAAGTAATGAGATAAGAACAAAGAAAAATCAATAGAAAACAATAAACAATTTCTCGCTGTATAAATATAAGTAAAGATAGCAGAACAAGCAATATACACAAACGTGTATGTGTATGTAAGTGGATAATCTGAAAAAAATTGCACATGGTTTAAATAATGCACAACAGCAGAACAAGCAATATACACAAACATGTGTATGTCACTGCAGTGATGTATTGTAAAGTCTTAACACTTAGCAGAATATTACTCTCGCCTTCCAAGAAGAGAGGAAGCTGTTATAGCTGCAGAGGGAGCACCAAAGAGTTGAAGTCCCTGTTGGTGTAACAGTCAGGTGTCCCAATATTTTTGTCCATATGGTGTGAATTGCTATGGAAATGGCTGCCTACCAAGAGGTGGTGTAGTGGATAAACCCATCACCCTCCACCATAACCACGAAGATGGGTGTTTGGTGGTGCTTCTGTATCCCCGTTGGCCAACAGTACATGTGGATTATGGTCAAGAATCTCCCACCCCCGACGACAAAACATGGCTCCCACAGCATTGACTTCCATTCAACAGATTGGGGTTTGACCTCCCTGACCAGAAGAGCGCTCCAATAAGAGTCAGGCCTTCTAACAGCATCTTCCACTGCAGTCTACTTTTATAAGATGATTAATCCTCGTGTTCAAATTTACTAATATCCTTTATTCTTAGGTTTGAATTTTAAACCTCCAGAAGATGGTTGAAATTGCTACCCAACATTTTGCTACAGCAAATTGCTACGTCAGCTACTTTGTTTCTTCGTTGACGACCTATATAGCACTTTAAATAAATTATTCAACAAAGCCAGGAAATATCTAGTGGAGGAAAGTTCTAGTGGATAATATGCCTCCCTCTCCCATGTCATGTGATCTATCAGTGGTTCTCACACTCCTACAGGTGGGTTATGATTATGGCCGTGAAACAAGATTATGAAATTGCACATTACAGCATATTACCCTTAATATTGTCCAAAACAACCAAAACAATTGTAAAATATCAATGTTTGAAGAAGACAGTGAAAACGAATCATGTTAAGAAGAGCATGTGCCAAGTACACAAATGTGAATGTAAATTGTAATTGCATAAATGCAACATGTGCAGACATGTGACGACCTGAACACGCCACGAAAGCGATACCATAAAGAGTCGCAAAGAAACATTAAAGAAACTGACGCTTCTTTAGAGCCATTTTTGTAGATGTGTGAAGAGTAAACATAATGTAAAGAACCCATAGATTGGCTTAACTCAGTGGAAGTTTTATCTGGAACTTTCAAAGTTGCTTCCCAGCTGTTCTACTGTTATTTTTCCATAATGTTTTAGCTGTCATTGCTCTTCTTTGTTCCTTACCTACATATATCTGTCTTTAATCTGTTTATCTGTGGTTCCTTGCAGGGTGTTTCTCTTTGTAATCGGTTCTGTAAATGTGAAGCTTTGGGAAATTCAGTTTTAAGTACCCAGTACAATTATACCCTTAACCTGTCCTATGAATGCCATGATCATTTATCATTGTAATTATTGTCATTTTCATCCTTTCATTCCCAAAGATTATCCACTTTGTATGAAATTAGGGGCCGTTGAGAGGAGAAAATTACTATCCCTACGTCAATCACTGAGTTCGTCTTTTAATATCGACATTTTACCCCGTTAGCTCATTAGCTTTTTGCTCAGCCTACACCTGCGAGGATAGAATATCTCCAGTTCCAGAGAAAATAAAATGTAAACAAGTTTAAAAAACTGTTAGTGACGTCCAACTGGCTGCGCTTTATGGGTGGGTTTCATTCATAAAAAAATTGACTTTTTTAAACACTATAGACATGAAACCACATTCATACGTCCTCTGAAGCTCCACTTTGTTTAGATATTCACACTCTTAAGCTGCATTAGGACCATTATAAAACACATGGTGTTCCAGAAAATAATTTATTGAGACATAAAACAATCACTTAAAGAGCAAACAGTCCCACTCCACAGTACGACTATCCTTATAAAGGGTTTATAAATGATTTATAATCAGGTTACTTAGGTTGTTGACAGTATATAAATCATTAATAAGCAGTTATAAACAAGTTGTAACAGTTGTCATACATTTATCCAGGCTCACTATTTGGCAAGATCTCAAATCTCACACCCGTCAACTTCATCATGTCTTTGTTGACACGTTACTACCACTAAAACACCAGATCTTCCCAAACAGTGTGCCAGCGTCAATGTATGACAACTTACTTTTAACTGTTTATTTATGATTAGTAAAATTCATTAACCCTTTACAGGACTCTCAAATTGCCCCAAAACCTGCGCGTGAGATTTTCGGGATGTGGGGGGGGGGGGTTAGGTGTTTGTGGTTCGGTTTGCCGAACGATGAGCGGGGGGGGGGGGCACCCAATGTTGATGGTGATGTTCAGTTGGCCGCCTAGATT
>JBBPDC010073888.1:0-10550 GCA_037974485.1 Hemigrammopetersius urotaenia
GGGAAGATGGGAATTACAGCTAGGTAAAATGATTGAGGCGTCTTTATAATAAATAATAATATAACGTGGACGAGTTCGGCGGGCCGGATTAAAAAGCCCAGCGGGCCGTTTATGGCCCGCGGGCCGTAGTTTGCCCATGTCTGGTGTAGACTGTAAATCAGCGTTGCCTCCTAAGTGGACAGTTTGGTTTCACAGATGTGTGATTGACTTGAAGTTACATTGTGTTGTGTAAGTGTTCCCTTTATTTTTTTGAGCAGAATATATTGTTTCAGTAACATCACCAAATATTTAAGTTGACATTGAAATGTGCCATATTTTTATATGGGTTGAGTGAAATATTTTATTATTGGTGTATTGTCTACAAATTTGGTGTCGCATTTAAAACCCATTATGTTTAACCACTACAGTCCCACAAGTCTTTAAAAGTTTAAATTTGAACTTACCTGCAGGCGCCATGTTCAAACATTTTTGCCACATGCTTACTTGTGTTCTGTGCTTTACTCTCTGTTCTGTGCTGCAATGTGGATCTTTTTAGTTTTCTCAAAGTCAGAAAGTTAAAAGTGTTCCCCTCTTTCTCTTTGTGCTTTAGGTGCTTTTTGATCACATGGGCTGTATGAAGCGTTATGAGTCCGTGCAGGACATTCTGAAGGAGTTCTTTGAGCTGCGTTTGCACTATTACAAGCTCAGGAAAGACTGGCTTGTCGGCAGCCTAGGGGCTGAATCAGCAAAACTCTCCAACCAGGCACGATTTGTGCTCGAGAAGATTGAAGGAAAGCTTTCGATTGGTAAGATTAAAGTAATTCTCGCAGTTCGTTAAGAAAAGTACACATTAGAAGCTTTTTTATTAGGGCTGGGCACGTTAACGTGTTCACGGGGTTCAGGTGTCCCATTACTTGTGTTCATATTGCATGGACAAAAGTAATGGGACGCCTGACCATTACATCAACAGGGACTTTAATGACACTGTATTCAGATCCAGAGACTTTCATATGAAGTCGGTCCCCTTTACAGCTGCTATAATGCTCTGGACTCCAAGAGGAACTTATAAACTAGATAAAACCTGAACGCCCTGCAGTGGTGAATAGCTTTGGTTTAATATTAGATTTGATTACATTAATGTTTAAGTTGAGATTTACAGGAATATTTTAACTGTAATTGTGTGACTGCATTAAAGGGAACACTGCTGTTAATAAGTTCCTTATTAGTTCAAAACAAATCTTATTGCACTTTTGTTCATACAGCAGGACTTTACATATAAAGGTGCACAATGCACTACTTTTGAATGAATTATTTAATTTTGTGTAAAACTATATGATTAATCGGAGAAACCATGTGATAAATTCTGATTTAAAAATGCCCATCATTCTTTTTTGTTTATTATTTCCGTCTGTTAAGTTCATCATCACCTGTGAACTAGCACACTGAAGACCAGTCTTCGACCAGACTGGGTGGAGATTGAAAGCCTTTGACTTTGAATGGCGTTTTAGCACAATTTGTCCGAATCCAAAACATACCTGTGTTAAATAAATCACCAAGATTATATTTGTTTACTTGCTACTAATGGCTTCAAACAGAATGTATGTACATTTATTAAAACAGGATGGTATTAATCTTGTCTGGTTCAGCTCGTGGCCTAGTGGTTAGGGAGTTGGACCTTTGATCAGAAGGTTGTGGGTTCGAATCCCAGGACTGTGAGTGGCACCACTGATGTACCCTTGAGTAAGGTACCATCACCAGACACTGTGTTCGTGCTGCCCACTGCTCCTTGGTGATCGGGTTAAATTCATAGGGAGAATTTTGTACTGTATACAAACAATATGAAACACATTCTGCTTAAAATGTGCTTCACCCTTTAATTTACCCTTGAAAACACACCAAATTCATTTTAATTAAGTGGCCGTTAATTTGTGAAACCGCCCTCTTAATTTTACCTTGAAATTAGATTTAAGGCCTGAGCGTAAAACCCCCCTCATCAAATTTAAGGCGTTAGTTCAGGAGGTTCTATTATTTAAGGGACAAATTTCAGTAAATTCAGTGGTTTTACCCCTTAATTGCCTTAGTCTGTGCACTTTTCCCCTTAATTTTCCTTCATTTACTGTATGGGAAATTGAGGTAAACATTAAAGTAATTTTATGGGGTACAATTAAGGGTTACTAATCAGAACTAGTACACGCAACCACAGATATCCGGTTTAAATTCTCTGTTCAAGGTGAGATGTGGTGATTTTAGTAAGGAGTTTCATCACAGAGCATTAGTTTAAAGCCCTTGTGTATTAAAATGACCATATTTGAGAACTAGCAGTGTAAAAAGTTGTTTTAATTTCAAGCCTCAGCCTATCATGATGGAATAGGTTTATGGATATCAGTATAGTGTGTGTGAATTGGTAATAGTACTTTAATTTCCCTCCTTCACTGTTATCAATAGAGATTGAGATGAATGAGGTTAAATTGCTTTGTTGTGCTTCAGACCCTCACAAAACCCTTGGAGTGTTTTTCATTGCAGTTTTTGTTGCTGCTTCTCGTCTGCTCAGCAGTACCAAATGCCTTGTAGTTTGCTCACTGTCATTTTAAATTATTTGTCTTCTAGAAAACAAGAGTAAGAGAGATCTAATCCGGATGCTGGTCCAGAGGGGCTATGAATCAGACCCAGTGGCAGCTTGGAACAAAGCCCAGGAGAAGGTATACTGTTCAAACTGCCATTTACATTCACATTATAGTAAAAGTGCCTGTTTATTTTTATCCCTGTTTTAGTCTGGACCCCAGTACTTTTACTTTTACGGTTTATTAACCGTAACATAAAATTACTGTTCCTGTTTTCTCTTTTTGCTCTCATGAAGGCGTTAGAGGACGAGGACCGCGATGGCAATGAGAGTGACGGCTCAGTTGACTCTGGCTCCTCATCAGGACCAAACTTTAACTACATCCTCAACATGCCACTGTGGTGTTTGACCAAGGAGAAGGTGGAAGAGCTTCTCAAACAGAGAGACGCAAAGGTACAGTTTGGTTTAAAAAGTAATTTTGTGGTTCATTATGTAGGTAGTTTGTACTGTCTGTAATTGAAACTTAGTTCCATATCGAATCTAACACATTAGGAGTGCAGTCGACCCCTGAAATTCGCAGGGTTACATTCTAAGAGCACCGGCAAATTGTGAAAGAAATGTGAACTTCTGATGTAATAAAAAAATAAATGCCCGCAAATATGCTCCCAAAATTTAATTTTAAACTCAGTTTAA
This sequence comes from Hemigrammopetersius urotaenia, assembly GCA_037974485.1. Classification (NCBI taxonomy): domain Eukaryota; kingdom Metazoa; phylum Chordata; class Actinopteri; order Characiformes; family Alestidae; genus Hemigrammopetersius; species Hemigrammopetersius urotaenia. The sequence goes on from JBBPDC010073888.1 coordinate 3,233, forward strand.
TACATTCCCCTTTAAGTAAATGCAACGGTAAACCCGTATCCGTTTACACTGAACTACTGTCTCCTGCAGTGCTAGAATGTAAATAGCAATGTTACCCCTGTATAGACTGGACTGGAATTCATGCAGCGCCCTTTCTTTGGTATAAGCAGGTAAATACAGTAATAATTGAATTTAATTACCTTAATTAAACATAACGTTTTCCTTGCGGGAGCATATCCAATAGTTCAGCTTTCTCCTGGAGTGTCTTAAACATCTTCTGGCGCTTAGGTTCATTGCCAGGAGCCTTAGAAGGTGCAGGGCGTTTGGGCGACATCTTAGAGCTTTAAGAAGAACAAAACGAAAAACACGAGAACACTCAGAGAAACACTCAGGACGCTCCACACTGAAACTGTCACACTGCAGCAGCCAGTGTGTTACCTTGTGTCTCTCGAGGGTACCAAAAAATTATAGTTATATTTTATATGGAGATTTAGCTGAATTTACGTTAATATTTATGTTACAAAATTATTAAATTATATTTTTCTTAATAATTTTGCACTAAAATGCATGAAAAATTAAATATCGCTACGTAAAAGGCAAAAAAAAAAAAAAAGCTAGTTCAGGTCTAAGAAAAAGTCTACAAGCGGCCGCGAACTCTGAACCGCGACTTTGCATGGGTCGACTGTATTGGAGTTGCTCAGTACATATTGTTCACTATGTTTACATTGTCCTGGCTGCTGTGAGTCGCTTTGGTTCCATGTTGTTCTGTAATACAGCTGTTTGCAGTCTAAGTAATGTGGAGTTTGTGTAATTTCAGAAAGCAGAACTGAACGAACTGCAGAAAAAATGCTCAGAGGATCTGTGGAGAGAAGACCTTGCTGTATTTATTGAGGAACTTGATGTGAGTGCTCACAGCATGTGTACTCAGCTGAGGCTAAAATAGCTCAGGAAGACACATGCAAACATCAGTATATAGTGAATAACATGCTTTATTTACACATTTTACAGATAAAGGGGACATGTACAAAACTCACTTTACTTATTAACATGTTCATGCACAGAATCACTCTCACATAAAGAGATTCACCAGCTTTATTCTTCACAGTTTCAGTCCCTTTCAAAATGAGCCATTTAAGGGCTCTGTCCCTTTTATGCAAATAAGCTGTTGCTGGCCACGCCCACCCATTACATGCTTACGCTGTGTGTTTAAATTCTGGATTTTACATTATAATCCATGTCCTTAACACCAGTTAAAGTGTTTTTCTTTTTTTCTTTCTTTCCTTCCATCCATTCAATCAATCTGTGATAGTGGTTCTAGCCTGATTGGTGACCAGGCTGAAGGAAGGAAGGGAGGGAGAAAGAAAGAGTGAGAGATACACTAGATGGACAAAAGTATTGCGACACTTAACACGCATGAAAAAGGCAGAAAACAGAGGCGTTATCAATCCTATATGTTGGACCTCGAGTCGGACCCAGAGCCAGATGAACACAACACTTCATGAGTGACTCGCCTCTATCTGTAGCCACAGCGCTCGGCATCTTATGAGAGGCCATGACTGGTGTGGCTTTTTTAAAGTAAAGTAATGTTAAGTAAAGTGTATTGTTAAGTAAAGTAAAGTGACCCCTTATAGTCACATGCGAACACCATGCAATGTGAACAGTGTGACATTCTTTCTCTGCATTTGACCCATTCACAGCAGTGGGTTGCTAGCGACGAGCAGTGTGTGGGTACGGTTCCTTGCTCAAAGGTACCTCAGTGGTGCCTCCAGCAGTCCTGGGATTTGAACCCGCAGCCTTCTGATCAAGGGGCGACTCCCTCACCTCCAGGTCACCATCTGCGTAGTGTGGGGGCATTCATACACTTGTGTGTGCTGACACTCTTTCTGTCCTCCCTCACTGCAGCGGGTGGAGGAGCAGGAGCGAGAGAATGCGAGTCAGGGGAAAGGTGTAAAGCTGGTCAAGGGGAAGGTCGGGAAACCCAAGGTGAAGAAGATCCAGCTGGAAGAGACGCTGCCGTCGCCATTCGGCCGCCGCGTGGAGCCCCAGATCACGCTGGCCATGAAGGCTGATGCTTCAAAGAAGATGACCAAGAAGAAGAAGGTGAGATGAATAGGGCAGCGCTTTCAGAGCAGCGATTCACATGGTGCCACCGGGGCTTAGCTATGCCAGGGAGGGAAAACAGACGTGAATTAATAGCTGTGATTAAAACGTGTAAATATTTACACTGCCAGGCCAAAGTTTGAACACACCTTCTCATTCAATGTTTTTTTCTTTGTTTTTATAATTTTCTACATTGTAGATTAATATTGAAAACAAACTAAACGATGAAGGAACACATGGAATTATGCAGTAAACAAAACCAAAAAAAAGTTAAAGAAACCAGAATCTGTTCTGTAATAAGGGAATGATGGACTGTTGTTTTTTACTGAGTTCAGTGGTTCTTGCCATAATGTGCAGTAGAACCGTAGTGGAACAGGATCACTAACTGTGGACCAACCCGGCCCTCACAACTGATGATCCCAAACACATTAAGAAGAGAAACTCCACTAATGAACTCTTGAGGAAGAACTCCTGTTAATTAAACACCATTCCAGGTCAATTCTTCATGAAACTGAGGGGAAAAATGCCAAGAGTGTGCAAAGCTGTCATCAGAGCAAAAGGTGATGTTTTCAATATTAATCTACAATGTAGCCGATAATAAACACAAAAGAAATGGATGAATGAGAAGGTGTGTCCAAACTTTTGACTGGTAGTGTATATCCTTTGGTTTCATATTTATCTCATTTTCAGTTACTGCGTAAATTGTATAATTGACAGTGATGAGAATAAGATTGAGTATTTATTGCAGGTGTTTCATAACTATGTCTGATTGCCCACACTTACATTTTGTGTGTGTGTTTTCCAGGGTGATGCGGATCTTGCGGTGAAGATGGAATTCGATGATGACGGCGTGGTGGACTCTAATGGTGCTACAGGAGAGAACTCACTCATTTCTCCATCTGGCCTGCCAAACCCCGGAGCCAAACCCAAAGCACCGCGTGTCAAGAAAGAGAAAAAGGAACCCGGTAAAAGATTAAGCGAGATACCTCACAGCAGTTCTGCTTTTTATTGTTAGCAGTGCTGATAGATAACACAAACAAATATTTATTTAAATGTGTGTCTTTTGGTTGGAGATTAAGGTTCTTTTGGTTGGAGATTAAGGTCCCATGGCATGAGAATATGGCAGGGACTAGAAATGGCGATCGGTGTAAAGAGTGCTGTGATCTTCCTGCTCCGCCGCTGAGAGGGCGACAACTCAGATGCCCAACCTGGAATTTACCCCTGTATTTCGTCATAAAGGGAAAGGTTACCCCCCCTTTCTCATGCCCAGAGAATTTCTCACCCTCCCCTAAAAATGAGCTCCACGACTGTCAGTGCTGTGTGTGAGAGACACTTTTTCCTGTAGAGACATCAGGGCTTGTAAACGAGTGAAGCGGCGGTTACTCAGTACTTAGATGTACAAATGAGCACAATTTTATTGTTTTTTCAGTTCCTTCATGCAGGTCTCTGAAGAACCAGTGGGTAATTTTATTGAGATCTGAAATCTGCAGAATAAATATTAAAACGTGAATCAAAAACAATCTATGACAACCATGTAAGGAATGCTTACCTGATGCTACATGTTTAAATGTTGGGATACTAATTTTTTAATGCTCTGTATAACAGGTGCTCCCAGACAGAGGAAGGCTCCGGGCACCGGGAAGAGCCCAGCCAAGAGGGCCAAAAAGAGGAACCCGTGGTCAGATGATGATGATGACAAATCTGACAGTGACCTGGAGGAAAACAACGAGAAGCCAGTCATTCCCAGAGACACATCATCCAGGAGAGCCTCAGGTATTTGTTGGGGCATTTATAAGATGAGATACGATTTATAAGATGAGATAAACCCCACCACAAGTGGGGAATTTGCGTTGTCACGGCAGAAAGTGAACAGAACAGTGGTAGGAACAGCAGGAAAAAAATGGAATAGAATAAAATACTATACAATACAAAATGTACACTATACAATCTAGAAAAATATAAAATATGATAATGCGTATTGTAAGATATACATAATTATACACTACCAGTCAAAAGTTTGGACACACCATCTCATTCAGTGACTTCCTTTGTTCTTATTATCGGCTACATTGTAGATAAATATTGAAAACATCACCTGTTAGTGGAATTTCTTGGCTTCTTAATGTGTTTGGGATCATCAGCTGTGAGGGTTGGGTTGGTCCACAGTTAGTGATCCTGTTCCACTATGGTTCTACTGCACATTATGGCAAGAACCACTGAACTCAGTAAAAAAAACAACAGTCCATCATTCCCTGATTACAGAACAGATTCTGGTTTCTTTGACTCTGTTTCTGTTTACTGCAGAATTCCATGTGTTCCTTCATCATTTAGTTTGTTTTCATAATAAAAACACAATAAAACAAAAAAATAATAAAAGCAAAGAAAAACACTGAATGAAAAGGTGTGTCCAAACTTTTGACTGGTATGTATGTGTAAAGTATATCTAAACTATATGCATGTACACAATGAGCATATGTCTGTGTATATATGTACAGAGTGGATATATAAATAAATATAAGAGCACTGTGGATATAGTAATGTATAGTAGTAATTGCACATTTATATAATGCACATTACATGGCAATAAATGAACATTTGATCTGTTGACATTTGCATGTATAATTGATTTACATCTGTGCCATGAAATTACCCACAAATGCGCATTCAGTTTAATCACTGCAGACATGATCCACATACTTCTTGAGCAACAACAAACTTCACTGCCAAGGTTGTGCGCTTTGATCAGCGTGTTAGATTTTTATGATTAGGCTGTTTCTGTGGGTGACGATGGTAAAATGTGTATGTGCAGTGGAAAAACAGGCGGATAAAATCATATATAGTCAATTATTACGGCTGCAACAATACACCAAACCCATGATTCTGTTCGTATCATGATTCTTTTGGGGGGTTGAGGAAAAAAAAGATATTTTTATTAAATAACATTTGAAAGACCTGATTCTTCAGCTACCGGTTGACCATTGTCCAAAACTAAAAACACGCCCTGTCCAGCTGGCCAAAATCACACAAGCCACTAGAGGCTGCAAGTCTGTGGTCAGTTATGTAGAGTCTGTGTCGTTTTTGTAAATAAATTCTATCAACTGGAACCTGCACTCGTGCGCCTCGCCTCACTCCCCGAGCACTTGACGTGACAAGCCCTAGTAAATCACGTTTTCCCAATTTACCCAAATGTAATTGATCGAGCCGAGATGTGTCTGTTGTCCGAGGTTTGTTTCTATATTTTTACTATGGAGCTCTGAGCCTAATTTTGTACAACAAACATGCTTCGGCTGATCGACGACATTCGATTTTCCTGGTTCACTGTTCCTTCAAGGCAAAAACATTGATCTGCGCCACGTCAGCCTCGTACGTTATAGTCTGTGTCTATCCTGCTTTCTGCATAAAGGGTTTTTACTCATTATTACCACTATGAAAAGACTTTGCTCTTGTCTATTGTTTCATTTAGTTAAATGCTAGTATTGAGCAGTCAAAAGCTGTTGTGATAAGACTTTCAGAGCAGCATATAGTCACAGAGCAATCCTTCATCCAGGCATTACGTGCTGTTTCTGATTGAAAGGCCCTCAGTATGATGTAAGCTCAGTGCAACAGGGAACCACTGGACTGTACAAATCCTGCTCCCTATATAACACTGCATTGTTTGCTGAAAATGCCAAAATGTGTTTAAGGTTTGAAAGCTCATGTATGTACAGCCATGGAAAAGATAATTTATTTCTGATTATTGCTTTTGTAATGCGTGGGAGTGTGTCTGTGTAAAATCTGCAGGTCACTGTTGTTTTATACACTATTGAACACACTTGATTCAAAATTCCAAACAGAAAAATGTTTGGAGAAAATGTAAAAATAATACATATAAATAATTTATTATGGCTGTTAAACTACACTCAGTGAAAGTGAGACAGGAGTGAGACTGCTGGAATACAGACCATAGAAAACAAACACACACTCACACTCACACTCACACTCAGAAACACACATACACATGTACACTCACACACACACTGCAATAGTTCAGAAAAGAATAGACACCTGTGTATTTTACACACACATTCAGAAATATACACACATACACACACACTCACAGTGAACAGAAAAAAGGGGGAAAGTGGTCTCTTATTTTTTCCATGTCTGTATGTATGTGGAAGGAATCAAACTGAAGAATTATCAGGCAGACGACTCACTCTTCTGTTCTTCTCACAGCTGTGAAGGCCAAGTACACCTTCGACTTCTCAGAGGAGGAAGGCGATGACGATGGTGATGAAGAACAAGAAAACGATGCTCCAGCCTCTCCTGTGCAGTCGTACAAAGACAACTTCGCTCCCACACAGAACAACAACGATGATGAGGAAGACGATGATGATGACATATTCCCTCCAAAACCGACCCTGACTTCGTAAGTGCATCGTTTTACACATGAACATGTGTCACGCGCTTAATATTTGTATGCAACACAGAAAAAAAGCACATTTATAATAGATGAGTCGATTCTTTGTTGTTGGATCTAATTCTTTGGATGTTGGATCTGACAATCTTGTCCAATCTTCTCTCCAGTTCTGCTGCAGAACCCAAGAAGAAGAAGCAACCAGAGAGCACGTTCTCCTCGTCCAAATCTGCGTACTCGGAGAAGAGCAGCGAGAGCGGTAGCTGTTTGGATTTTTATGCATTGTAACCTTTACTCTATCTAATATCCCACTGGAGGTTGATGCTATTAATTTTGTTACCTTATTTAGATCTTAATGACTTATCTTTGGTTCCCTTAAGAAGCCTGTATGTCATAGAACTGTCATAGAATGTAAACGTTCTTTACCGGTTCGAGGATTTCTCTTGGAAAACCTCACACAGTGGAGGTTCTTTAAAACTTTGTCACTCTCGCATCTCATTTTCAACAAAAAATACATTTTATTTTTCCATGAACCTTTTATGGAGTCACACAAAGGGCACTTTTATTATACCTTTATTTTAAAAGATATGGAGTTGGCAGAAAATGTTGCTTGTTTTAAATACATTTTTTGAAACAAGTAAAGTTATTTTTCAGCAGAATCCTGATCATTTCTGCAGCAATAAAAAGTAATGGCAATTTTAGACATTGGACAGTCATTTATAATATACAGTTCCCATTGCAAAAATGTTCAGTTTCTCAGGTTTTCTCTTTTCTAGCTGCAAGTATTGAACTGAACAGCTTTGCCTTTGTTTTTAAGAACTGCTGACAATATTTCTCCTCATT
>JBBPDC010073899.1:0-10550 GCA_037974485.1 Hemigrammopetersius urotaenia
ACCTACCATTAAAATGATACTGTTCTGGGACTTTTCATTTCTTTGTCATTGGACAAACTTACAAAATCAGCGAGGGGTCAAATAATTATTACCTCCATATGAAAGAGCACTGGATGCACAGCGATAGTTTCCGAGCAGAGATGGACAGAAAACATGTTCCGTAACACATTCTGTTATAAAAAAATTACACTTTATTTTTAAAGGATGAATGAAAGATATTTCATTGCTGTATTATGAATAGGTATTCTTAATACTTGCATTACATTCCAACCCTAATTACTTTTGATTGATCTGTTTCATCAGTTAGTCAGATGTGCGAAGTTTTGCTGTTAGTATGTTGTTATATATCAAATAATAAAAATACTGAGATTATGTTACTACATGAGAAGATTAGATAAAAATATGATTATAATTTCTCAACATTAAAGTTTTGGAGAATAAGGAATCTTTTCATTAGCTTTACACCACTTTTTTTTCTTGTCTTTAATAAGCTGTATGGGCCATTTTGTGACAGGAGAGTGCTTGAAAGCTTCCATTTTAAAACACATTGGCATGACCAAATTTACCTGTGTTTCTTTTTAACAACCTATATGGCATTAGAATTAAAAAGCTAATTTTCTGAAATGTGTTTGTTGTCCCACCTTTAATCAGTGAATGCTGCCCATTCTATATCTTCGTCTGTAGCTGCCATCACCTCTGGAAGCATAAGCTCAGGAAGGTGATTTAATTTCCTTTAGGAGCACTTCACTGTTTCCCGGCTCCTTACACACTCCTCTTGTCATGTTTTCCACAGCCACATGACATTTTCATACAAGGTCATGGAACAATTACGAGGAAAGGAGAAAAAGGCCCATTTATTTGGCTGCGCAGCTGCAGTCTGGCACCTTTTTGAAGTTAATAAGACATTTTAGAGGTAAGATATCTCTGTAACAGGCTTTAAGTAATGAAGCAGGTCATTATTGTGCACTATATGTGGAACTAAAATGAAAAATCTTTGTGCATCATGGCCTGCAGGTAGAAACAACAGCTATCTACTCTTAGTTGTGGCAGGTATAATCTTAAGAATATTTGCCCAGTTGCTAGAATACTGGGTATTAGAGACAGTTAGGGATTTACTATATTTGCTTTACAAATCCATCGTTCGTTATGAGCAAACATGCTTTCCTTGTGACTTGTGTTCATTGGATATAACCTTGCATTGTCCTTTTAGCACGACTGTCAATGTGCCCTCCCTGCTGAGTAAACCTCAATCTACATTCCTCAATCTAAATACTCCTATGTCCAACAAATATCATCCATCCTCTGAAGAAAATTATGCGTTGAATTTCAGCGTGTTGGTCATTTGCAAATGCCAAAGGGGTTACATTATAGCGGTATAGTCTCTGTTGCATTGAAAAGCACCTTAATTTATTTTGGTTTGTTTTGCATCGAACAGCAAATTGAAATAACTGTAATGAAAAGGAAGTGTTGCCTCATTTTGTTTTGGAAAATTATTTGGGGACAGGCAGTGAAAATCTGAGGTAACATATTTGTATTAGTTTGCATTTTTCATCATTGCATGTTATTTAATTAACTACTGTGGAGAGAAAGAGAAAGAGAGCATGAGTATGTGTGAGAATGAACAAAAAAAAAAGAAAAACTGCCCCACTGCCTCTGTAAAATGCGTCTGGCCTAATGCAGACCCCATGTGGTAGTCCCAAACCTCTCTCAATCTATCACTCTGAACGAAGATCGATCTAAGCACTCTTTTCATCAGGATCTATAGTGCTGCTGCGGTCATTTCACTCACGCTCTACACTAAGGTGCCTGAACAATCGTCGTCTTGCTCAGTGGCATGAAAGAGTGAGAGCTTATCTCTGCATATCTCAGAAGTATGCCATTCCATTCATTACATTTTCATCTCTAAACGTGACAAACATTATATACACAGAAGCAGCATCACTAAAGGCAGAACTGAGGATAAATGCCACCAGTCTAATGTCACACAGACAGGAAATGCCATATCACGGCCAACAATAATATAGCTTTCCTGTTACTAACAGATTATAGCAGTTAATGGAGGAAACAAGAAGAGTGAATAACTGGTTTTCAGAATACCAGGCATCAGCATGGCTGGACTAATGCATCAATAATCTTTTGTTTTGCCTTTTTCTCGCTCTATTTTTTTTTTCTCAGCTACCTTGTCGACACGAAGGTTTGGGTTTTTGTCATCTGTGTGACTGCAAAACTGACAAATTAAACAGGCCTGTAGATGACCCCCCTAGTTTGCATTTAAATAGAGATGCTTAACCTACATGCATTATTGTATTGCTAAAGCAGCATCTGATGTGTATGAATGACATGTCGTTGTAGATGCAGGTGTTAAAACAAGCACTTTATCTGGATAGTACAGTGCCATCATGACACAAGGCTATGTAGTTGCAGTCTGGCACCTTTTGGAAGTTCAGAAGAAGTTTTAGAGGTGAGATATATCTGTAACAGGCTTTAAGTCATTGTTGTGCATGCTGGCCTGTTGATAGAAACAACAGCTATCTGCTCTGGAAATAGTTGTGGCAGGTATAATCTTGAGAATAGTTGCCCATTTGCTAGAATACTGGACATAGAGACAGTTGGGGATTTACTGCATTTGCTTCACAAATTCATAATTGGTTGTGAACAAACGTGCTTGTGTTCACTGGATATAACATTGCTGTCCTTTTAGCACGACTGTCATTCTGCCCTCACTGCTGAGTAAGCCTCAATCTACATTCCTCAATCTAAATACTCACTTTGCCTACTTTTGATAACGCTTGTCTTAATGATAACTTTATGTGGATGGTACAGTGCCATAATGACACAAGGAGAAGAAAAAAGCATGATGTTGAATTCCCTTATTTGGTGAGGGCAAATGGACAACAATAATCACTGTGTTGAAACCAACATAATGATTCCCCTCCCCACTCTCTTGGGTCACACCCTACTAAACGTACGTTCACACATATATGCACTGCAGGAGTTCCACACAACTTTTTAATGGTTCTAGTATTCTTTGGCATGTTTCTTCTGCTTGTACAGTACCTTTTAATCTCACACCATGCATGTTTTTGCTTTGCTTGTTCTTCTTCTTATTTTGTTGTTTAATGACGTTGAACAGTAGACGGCATCATAATCCAGTTCAATAGACATCACCCAGCCCTTTTGTTGACCATAGTAAAAATGTGTTTCCAGGCGCAGCGAATTATACCAGGGTTCACTGGACACTCACAATTTTAGCCTGGCCATAGTTTATTTGTTTTGTGCACATCTGAGTTTGGGTGAAGTGACCATACCGGTCAAAACTGACTGAATTACAGGAGAAAGTTTAACAAAGGGGTAAACCCAGGCAGAATTCAAAAGAAAACTTTTTCTCTCTTAAGCACAGCCATGCATACAATTTAAAAGACAAACGTAATCTTCCCTCAAAATTCAAAAAACTTTTGCCACCTTTAAAGTGCCTTATGATTTTGGATTACATCACCATACATAATCAGTCAGGGAAAATAGTTTTAACTGGGATTATTGTTTCTCTTCTCACTGTAACACCTCCACTTAACAAGCGGAAAAGCTCAGCATGTTCAGATCCTGTTATTCACTTCGAAATTTGTCACTGTACGGTAAGGCTGTGTGTAATGGTTTCTGACTCACATTGCCTTTAAAAATAAAGGTATAAGGTTCTTTCAAGCAATGAGATAAAAGGATCACTTGGGGTTTACAAAAGCATCTTTCAATTAATAGTTCTCTACAATTACATTCATTTGTGCATTAGACTTGGAACCATGTATTCATTTTCTTATTCTGAATTATAATTAAGCAGAAGAGTCTGTAACCAAGTAACTTAGTTCATTTGTGTTGTACTGCTGTATATCTATAGAGGCCTTTTTTGGTAAAATGCTAAATGGATGAAGTTTACTCTGATTACAAAAGTACGGGTAAACTGGCTCCGTAAATGTGTGTGTAAAAGTCTGTAGATGGTGGCCATTGATGGGATCAGAAAACGAAACTTGTCCTCCATCCCAGTCTAGCTGTATTCTGATCTTGTTCAGGTCCTCCCTGACATTGAGGGGAATGGTGGGACATTCAGAGGAACTGGCTCCATACAGAATGTTCTGGTAATGGCATTTCCATATACCTCCACTGAAGAAATCCTTGTTCCTTATCATAGAGCCTGTTTTTACCCCGAGAGCCCACTGTTGACAATTTTTCACCTCAACATCCCAGCAGTGTATTCCTGAGTGGAAGCCCTCAGAACCCAGGACCCACATATGATGGCCAAATCTCTCAGGGTTTTCAGGAAGGTGCTGGTACTCATCTTTATATACAAAGCTGGTCAAGTCATGTGAGATGGAGAGATGGGGGTTTGCAGTGTTGGGGTCTAAAATCACAGGAGCTAGGGCAAGGGACAGAGGCAGAATGGCAAAGAAGAAGTGTTTTATCCTTACTAGCAAAATGTTTTACATATATATATATCCTTGCCAGATTCAGTCAAGACAAGATGATTGATGCTTTTGCTTAAAAAGTGCTCCGTATTTCTAAACCTTCTCAGAGTAGGAGTGCTGATGCAGGGTATTTCAGTAAAGTTATTGCGAATAAGAGACTGATCTGATTACAAAACTCTTGTTCACGATACTTCACAAATAATTGGTATATTTTCAATAACACAAAAATGACTACAGGTAAATGTATACATATTTTCTAAACTGATATTCACATTTTAAATAACAGATAGGAAGATTTTTTCATTATATCCCCCTTGCAAAGAAAACTGTATACGAACATAGGAATTTTTAATTAAATTAATATGCAAAAGGTCTCATCTACAAAGCAATCAAATCTCAAGACAGATGTTATTATAAATAACATCTACTTTATAGTATCTATATTATATATTATAGTACATACTTCATCAAGTCAGATCCTAACCTTTTTTTATTTCAAAATATTGAATAGAACCTGTGACCTTAATTATATATGAGGTTTAATTTTTGAAATGTATATTAAATCTACATGAAATAGCTCCAATCTATAAAGCATGATCCTAAGCTTTTACACATTAATGCTGCATATGAAAACAAACAGAGCGTGTTTTACAAACAGTAATGCACAACAGTAAGATGCCTCTAGAACTTACTATATGTGACTATATCCTTCATCTTCTCCCACACTTTGAACTTCAGGTTCCCCAGGTGTTCTGCTACGTCAATCAGTGCTCCAGAGAGGACCTCTGGATCCTTCAATTTATACTGAGTTCTGGAAGGACATTCAGGAGTCAGCACTACTATAGGTTAGGTTTTTATGAAAAAGTGTCAGGACATAAATGAGATTATCCCTTACCTTTTCACAGTGGCTTTGTAATTCTGCATGGGAGGAGAGAAATATAGTTGAAGACGAATTTAGTTTAGGGTGATGAGACTGTAAATGTGGACCAAATGCTTTTGTACTATGCTACCCTTAAATAATTGGACAGTGATGCATTTTTTGTTTCATTGGCTCTCAAAAATTGAAACTTTCCTATGACGGATTTCCATCAGCTGAGTGTACTAAAGGTTAATAATGAGATTGATGCAGATCCGAAACAAAAACAAATTCTGAAAAGGGTTTTTCTTTGTTTTAATTACGATTTAATTATTCTTCCTAAAAACAAAAATAAACATGATTTCGGCAGTTCGCTTAAACATTGATGACTGTGGAGTAGCCTAAAGGCTGCAAGCTTTTTCCTGACGCTTCTTTAAGATGCTAAACTTCATAGTAAGGAGAAAATAATTCCCCAGCATTTAGTGCCACCTCAGTCTCAAAGACTTTTAATGTACCAAAACAAAGACGAGATCTGCAAAAGGGTGAATGACATGGGCTTTTGTTAGCTGACGTATCCAATAATAATAAAAGTATATAACAGCAACAACAACAACAATAATAATAATAGGGCATGATAATAGGGCATAATAACAGGCTAGTAGTAGTATATATAACATTTTCAAAAAAGATCATGACACACCACTGACTTCACCATAACACCATTCTATTTTGAAGTGTCTCATTCACTAATAGTAGCTTGGAAAAAGCTGAGAAAACCCATTGCTTAAATAGATAAAGAAGGCAAAACTCCGAAGCTCAAGATTCAGGACAGTGCCTCTGGTGTCGCAAGTGCTGCAAGAGCTTATTCTGTTAAAAATAAATAACAGCAGTTTTGGAGTCCCTTTTGTTGCTGGTAACAGAGAAATGGCAATGGGAAGCTGCTCTAAATTTCCTATATAAATAGTGCATAGGCATATTTACTGAACATAGGCCCTTTGATTTGTATCACTTGCATACATCACTTTGCTTTTGGTTTTGCCAGCATGAACACACTTCTGTTAAAGTAAGAAGCACATCCATTGGGCAACACGGAGCATTTGTTTTTTAAAAAACAATAATAAACATTTCAGTCAGATGTTTTGTTTTGCTTTAATCTATGGGCTCTGTACTCCAGCCAATTTGATGTGAAATAAACCAACTGATTTTGAAGTTTACACCTGTTTACACATTTCCCTTTTTTTTCTTCACACTATACCTTTTTTCCATCTCATTCAGTCATTCTGGTGTGAGACACATTTCATCTTATTTCATTCAAATCCAGAACTCTTCAATGTTCTTTTCTGCAGACACTTGAGACTCTCAGTGGTTTGCATGATGTATCAGGATCTTGATAGCATATACATTGCTTTCTAGATCATTAGATATATCTGTTCAACAGATTTCCCTTTGTATTTCCTCAGAAATGTTGGTGTATTTACCTATATCTACCCCAGGCAATGATCTTGATTAGTTCAACAGATTCTCATGAGACACAACAGTAACAGATCCCTCAACTGCAAATCATTTAGACTTCACTATATTCTTAATGGCCAAACAACTGAAAAAAGTATCATTTGAACTACCAGGGGAGATGAACAGTGATCTTGTGGTTAATGCTGTGTGGATGGGCAGACGTGGACATGACTCATATGAGTTTCATAACGATTGTCTCATTTAAAATCCAGTGTGCTGGGAGTACAGATCCAAAACTTTATACACTTTACTGTATATGCAAATTTAAAGCACCATACCTTAAGAAAAGATATGTCCTCAGACGCTAATTCTTCATGTGTAGATGTGATCATGTCTGACAGACGCAGAATCTCATGGTTTATGTTGTCACTGGTTTTTGTTGTTATTTGGCTTTTCGCCTTTTCTTCCTTCCTCAGTGCAGATAAACTCGTCTTTTCTTCATCTTGTAGAAACTTGTGAAGCTTCTCAAACTCCGCCTTTATTCGCCTCTCTGTGTGTTGAGTCTGGCTCTAATATGCAAAACATCATCATTTACTATCATTTTGTTGAGATGATTGATTGATTGCATATCTGCATGTCATTTTTTCCTCACCTTAATGTGTTGTGCAGTCTGATCACAAACCATTTTTGCATTTAAAAATAAATTAAGCTTTTCCTGCAGAGGCCTTAGTTTAGACCGAAGTTCCTCCTAATAATGATGAAAAACATGAAGAATTAACATGAAAAATGTTCACATTGTACAAAATTGTGGAACGATAAACAAGAAAAAGGTACATTTTTGTAGTATTGACTGAAAATGTTGTGTGTCAGCCGTGTTTCTATTGAAAGTGCTGATTGCATTTTGATTGGTACGAGGCAGTGTATGGGCATCAGGGGCCAATGGCATAATTATACATTATCTTTTTGGCTGCCTTAAGGTGAAGAGGCAGTTAAATTGAACTAGTTGGCTATTCTCTTTTTTCTCACTGAACAGCAGTACCCGGTATTGTAATATGGATAGAGAATTCACTCACCCTGTGTTCCACTGCTACTTCATCCAGTGGTCTGAAGTTGTGGCTGGCATGCATTTTAGAGTCCCGACACACGATGCACACAGGCTCTTTTTCCTCCAAGCAGAAAAGCTTCAGTTTCTCTTCGTGTAGATTGCACAGTGTCTCAAGTCTTGCTGCTGAATTGTTTCTCTCATGGAGAAAATTGACGCATAGCATTTTTAGGTGCAGGTTAGGTGGAGGCAAGCCTTTGGGAGACGGTTTCATACAGAGAGGGCATTTGAGCGATTTCTTTGTCTCCCGGTACTCCTCATAGCATTCCCTACAGAAGCTGTGACGACACGACAGAAGAACTGGATTCACGTAGATTTCACAGCATAGGTGACAGGTGAGTGCCTTCTCAGAGAGAGGTGGTTCCATTGCCGTTTCTTTTTATAGACTGAGTTCTTAATGGTCAAGAATCTTATTTTTCCTCCAATTCAGCTGTAAGACGTTGCTTAATGCGCACTGAAGGAACAGGTTGTGTGATCTCAAATGTCTGTTAATATTCCACTAAATTACATTTGAAGGTGGAGTTTTACACTAATGAAAGGCATGCATGTGTGTGTGTGTACATGTATACCATTTTTAGTCATGTTCCTACAGTGATGAAGAGTACCTTTGCTCATGAGTAGATAAGACTATTCATAAAGATAAGAGTCTGAGCAAGATCCTGAGCCAACATCTGGACTTTAGTCAGTTGAACAGTCAGTTGCGGTAGATCAGAGTTCTGTTTCCTTCCCGGCTTGGATATGTATGACAATATAGGAACTAAAAACTCAACTGCCTATCAAAAAAATCTTTAGTGGCACTGTGGTTGGGATTAAGGGTAGCTATTAAAACCCATTACTGTTCAGAATCGGAATCAGAAAACATCATTGATCCCGGAGGAAATTGCTTACAACATGCTGCAGTAGGCTCGCGCACTACCAAAAGAAATGGTACTGATTGAAATAACATAAATACAGCAGATTTACAAGCAATTACGTCCATCAACAGTGAATTTCACACAAGCGTGCTTATAAAAAATGTAGGCTGCAGTGGTGATTCTTTGACTAGTTCCTTCTTCCAGTGCCTTTTCTGCCTTTCATTTTTTTTTTTAAATACAAGATATGCAGATACAGATTTTGTTTGTTGGACATTTTAGTACACTTACAATGAAAAAAATGCAAAAAATAGTATGTATGTAATTTTCATATTTAATTTGGATTTGTTTGCTTTTAAAACGTAATATTTGTTTTAAAGCAATATATTAAAATTTCTGAATAATTCCCAGCTCTAGTTAGGAGTAGTCCGGATGGTTAAATGTAAAGTGTCCTTTTGTCATACATGAACACACCACAGCTGGTCACCACATTGTGACCAGCACAAAATAATTTTTTGCAGAGAAGCAGCGTGCAGCCAGGAACACAGTGCCCAGCGAGCAGTGTGTGGGCACAGTACTTTGCTCAAAGGAATCTCAGTGGTGCCACTGGCAGTCCTGGGATTCAAACCCACAGCCTTCTAAATGCAGGCCACCAGGCAATCAGCTGATGGTTAGAAATCAGCCAGTCGCTTGTTGTCAGAGTCTTTAGATCTACCAGTTGATGCCCAAAGTTAAACAAAAGCAAAAATAAAATATTATTCTTAGTGCATATTATGCCAAACAAACAGATGCAATGACATCAACATTGTAGATCAGCATTTTCCAAACCCTCTGCACTTGACTTTTTTCTTAGCTTTTACACACATCAACTTCAGCTGATCAGGTGTGTAAAGAGAAGAACATGGCAGGGGCGCTTCAGCAGCAGAGCTGTGAAATTCAATACTAGGCCATAAACACACACGCACACACAAATATTAAGTGTAAACTGTTATGGTGAATGTGACCAACTGATATCAAATGTATGAATCAGATCCAGCAGCCTAAAAGTTTGAGAGATTAATTTGGTGAAACCATCATACATGTGTAACCCCTTTCTTAACCCTAAATGGTTAATTTGGTTTATTTACTCCACAAGAGTCCTGGTTTCCCGGCAGTTGAATGGTGAATTAGGCCGGTAATGTTTCCACTCTATCCAAACACATGCATGCAATAACAGACAAAAAATATATATATACACACATCAATGTAACTAACAATGGTCTTATTTATTTGTTTTCCTCAGAAAGTACCCAGCAAATTACACATGAGAGATAAACACAATTATAACTTGCACCACTACTGTTACCCCCTCTCATAGGAGTATAAACTTGAACCCTTTTGTGATTCACACAGAGCAATATCGTTTCAGTCCTTGACAAACACTCGCTACAGCTTCGATTCGGTTCAAAATACGTCTGGGTCAGTCTACCAGTTCAAATGTTCACGAGTCAGTCAAACAGTTCAAATGTTCTTAAAGTTTGATCGATCGTTATCGTTGGGGCCCGTTCGTAGGTGCACATCAAACAAAAGATGAATTCCAACGGTTATCCAGCTCGAAAAAGGAATGGAAAGTACTTACTCCCTCCGATGAATCAGTGAATCGAATCAGTTATTCACCAACCCCCACGAATGACTCTGCGTCCTTCGCGAGCTTGACTTGAAATCCCTTGGTGAATCCCGCCAATCCACTTCAAATGGCGAAATGCTCGATCTGTACCATGTTGCTGTGCTTCTGAAGAAACTTTCTGCAGGGGATGAGTCTTTTATCAGCCGTTCCAAGTCCTTGAGAACCCACT
>JBBPDC010073910.1:0-10549 GCA_037974485.1 Hemigrammopetersius urotaenia
CTTACACGCTCTGTCCTCTAGACCAAAAAGCACATCCTCCATAACTCAAAACACACACACTTGTGTAGAAGACTGCCAGGACATGTCAGTGTGTGTGTGTGTGTGTGTGTGTGTGTGAGAGAGAGAGAGAGAGAGAGAGAGAGAGATTTAGAAGGAGGGTGAGAGAGACAATAGGAGATGGGGGCGAAAGAGAGAAAGAGAGACTGACAGACAATTAGTGAGTGAGAGAGAAAAACAGATATGGAGAAAAACAGTGACAGATAAAATAGAGAGAATGAGAATAACAAAGAGAGAAAAAGAGACACTCTTGTGCTCACAGATTCCAGCAGAGGTAAATTTGCTCCAATTTGTAGTTTTAAGAAAGCATAAAATACTCAATATACACGACACACACGCACATCGAGATACTCACTGTAGCAGACACTTGATTTATAGAGAGGGAGAGAGAGGGAGAGAGAAGACATTAAAAAAGGAGAAAATTTAGAGATTTAGAGAGAGGGTAACAGAGAGAAAATAGAATGAAAGCCTTTGAAAGAGTGAGTGAGAGACAAAGAAAGAACAAAGAGACATTCACAGAGACAGAAAGAGAAAGACAGAGATTTAGAGAACGAGAATGATAGAGAGAGAAAATAGAGAAACCAAGAAGGAAAGAAAAGGAGACACTGAAATAAACAGTGGGTCAGTTACTTTTGCCCTTTCACCCCAAAAAATGCAGTCATTAAGCCAAGCTATGTTTGATGTGTAAAATGTTCTTCTTTTTTAATAAAAGGACAGCTGAAAGGATATTTCAGCCATGCTTGCTGTAAAAGGATGCACCAAACATAGTGAGGAATTAAAAGCAGCAGCTTTGCTCCGTAGTAATCCTGCGATCAGCACTCTGCAGGCTGCCATTTTTAGGCACTCATGAAGAAGCAGAAATTTCCTCCTTTTTTCCAGCAAGGCTATCTTGGACGGACGGTGTCCAGCATAGTGTAACGATTACCCACCTTAAACACATCTGGTTCAACTCATCTGTTTGCCGAGTGTAAATATTGCTGGACACCAGCTTTCCAGAACCGGAGTTGTGGCCCCGTTTTTGTAGAGTGTCCGAACCTGCCTTCCTGCAGCAGGCCCTAATCAAGAGGTGCCTAGAGGTCTAGTGTGTAAAGTGTGGACCAAAGGTCAAAAGAATACACAGGTAAAGAAGATAAGTAGGTTTCAAACTGAGTTCTATAATGCATTTTACACTAGGTTTAATATTTTATTTTACAAACCTACCATTCTATCATGTCATCTGTAATATGTTATATATAAATATGTTTTCTCAGTGGGTGAGGGGGCAATCTTTTAATCCCAACTTTCATTATTGCATTTCAAATACTACTTATCTTCTTTACCTGTGTATTCTTTTGACCTTTGGTCCACACTTTATACACTGGACATCTAGGCACCTCTTGATTAGGCCCTGCTGCAGGAAGGCAGCTGCTAGCCTAGTGTTTAGGGTGTTTGCCCTCCGATCAGAAAGTTGTGGGTTTGATTCCCAAGACTTCTAGACACCTCTGAGGTACCCCGAGCAACGTACTGTCCCCACGCACTGCTCCACGGGAGCCGTGCTCCTAGCTGCCCACTGCTTCACTTGGTGAATGGGTTAAATACAGAGATGGAATGATCTCTGGTCAGTATTACTGGTCCACTGTGTGTGCATTTGGTTAAACCTCACCTCGTTTTTTTGCTGTAGTGCGCTGTGTTTTAACACGTGGTTCATGATGGTAATATTCGTTTAAACAGAAGGGGCAGCACGGGTTGTTGTAAATGAGCTGGTTTATATATTACCCAGCACACAGCGATCATATTTCCGTCTATCTAGAGACATAAAGTGACTAAAATCTGATCAGGAGACATTTCAGATACTAATCAAATGAACTGACCACATGTAACCAAAGTCATATTTAGGTGTCCAGAGGAAAAGTGTATGCAGAGTTGCAGGCCAGTTCTGCCTAACCCTAACATTTTTTCATTTATTAATTTTGTGTAACTGCTTAATCATCACTCGGGTCGCAGGGACCTACGTACGGGTGTGAGTAGCAGAGTTGGGGACTCGAGTCTGAGACTCGGACTCGAGTCGCACTTAAGTCACACAAAGACTTGTGACTTGACTTTAGTCTTGCCCTCAATGACTTGAGACTTGACTTGGACTCAGGTGCTGTGACTCGTGAGTCATAACTCGTAAACAATGTTCATTTCATGGAATTATTTATTTACATCTCGCACTCTTTCTAATGACCCGAAAACCGCTCACCTTGACTTTTGTCCGAGGTGAACGGTTTTCAGTTCGGTTTAATAACGGTTTTTGAGTGGTAGTTGGAAAGGGGTCACCGAGCCCCATCTAACTGTGGAGTTTCACATTTAGAGTGAGAGATATATTTTTCATATTTTAGATTTAGATTTAAAATCATTTAAGGCAAATCCTCCCTGTTGGTGAGGGCAGATCACAACACGCAGTCCCGCCCCCTGCTCAGTAACAGCCAATTGTAATCACGGGGCATGTCCAATTAGTATATCTTCTAAACGTTACTCAAAGACTTGGGACTTGACTTGGACTCGAGCACAAAGACTTGAGACTTGACTTGACATTGCCTCTCAAACACTTGAGACTTGACTTGGACTTGGTAAAAATGACTTGTAAACATCTCTGTGAGGTAGGGACCCATCCTGGGTGCGCACACAAGCACACACACACACGATTCAATCCCTAATTCACCTGATGCACATGTCTTTGGACTGTGAGTGAAACCTGGAGACCCCGGAGAAAACCAACACCACAACAAGGAGAAAATCCACACACACACACACAAACACACACACACACACACACACACACACACACAAGACCAGGACCTGGATACAACTCCCCACCCTGGAGATGTGAGGCACAGTGCCACCCACTATGCCACCATGGGGCCCTGAAGAAACACTTTTCTCACATTTTTGCAAATACAAAAAAACATGAATCTCAATGTCTTGCTGGGTTCTTACTGGGTTTGTGTGTGTAGCTTGACCCTCGCAGTCCCTGTGGAACATGTAAAAAGTTCTGCTAGTCACTGCTCAGCTAATTTACATAGACTTTGTGCAAAATAGAGGAAAGAAATGCATGCAATAACGCTTTGATGTGTCACTTATATGTGTAAATGTTCATCTCTTCCCTCATTACAGTGCATTGATGTAAATTATCCAAAGAAGGAAAAAACATGATATCTCGGTGCACATCACACATATTCTACTGGAAATTTCCGCACCCCCACTGCTACACACCTTCTCGCATCCCTGGCTTGTTTTATTTCACTAAAAGACGCTCCATTTCCCTTCTATTCTCCTTTTATCTCTCTCTCCTTTTCCTTCCTTTGATTTCTCTACTGCTGCCTCTCTCCTTTCTATATTCTGACGTAGGATGGCACATTAAGCACAATCAGACTCCAGAGACTCCAGCCTCCTCTTCCTTGCTTTTAGTACTGGGAAATAGAGTTAGAATTCCTCATTACCATGTTCCAAATCTGTCAGGGTAAAATGATATACTGATGTTAATAAAATTAATGAACCTATACTGACTGAGGTGTGTTACTGTTTTAAAAACCCGACATGGCTTTATTTCATTTGACTTATTCAGGGGACCTTTCTCTGTGTGGTAAACGTGAAGCAGGCATGAACCACATTTCCAGAAAAATCCCAGAAAGAAAAGTTTTTAGAAAAATCTTAGAACTGTTTCTGTAAAACAAATAACGCACATCTCAGGTGTCCTCTTGGTTTTAAACAGTAGAGTGGAAGCTGTTATATGTGCAAACTCCATATTAAAGTTTATGTATTTAAATGCAATGTCCCTAAAGTCTCTGTTGGTGTCATGGTCAGGCATTTCAATACTTTTGTCCATAAAGTGTATGTCCACCATGTCCATGTCCCCTAAAGCTTGTCTCGCAAAGCTTGCAAAAGTGAGACAAGCACTGATGTTTGGCAATGATTTCTGCCTAGCTGCTTTTGCGTTTGCCCAATTCTTTGCCAATTGGGGAATCATGAACACTGACTTTAGGCTGTAGATACCTGCAGGTTTTTGGATGTTCTCCTGGAACCTTTGAGGACTTGTTCCTGCAGAAATTCAGGTTGGCATCCAAAAAAGATGCCAAGAAAAATCATGAAATTTATTAGAGCATTTATTTTACAGGATTGGAAAGCAAAATCTGTGATCTGTGTAATCTGTGGTAATAATATTCTATTTTTTAAATGAGCCCGTTTAAATGACCTGGGCACTGAGGCTCACAGTCAACATAGTAAAGAGGCAATTACTTGCTTCAGGTTGGATAAACTTTGCTCCTTAAATAACTGAAACCATAGTTGAAAATGTCTTTCATTCTTACCTTTGGTTTAATGTTAAGATTTGTCTCAGACAATCCACTGTGACAGATATGCTATTACATCAGGATGGGGGAAAATTTCTTTTTCACAGCACTGTAGATGATGTATTACCTAACACTACCTGCTTCAAAACTTCTAATTTCACCTACACGCTCTCCCTCGCTTTCTTTTACACTCTTTGCACTAGTCTCTCGTCCCGCCCCACCCCACCACCCCTCCTCTGGTTAGCTCATGCTCCCATGCCTCCTCACCCATCAAGGCTACGCTCTCAGCTGCAGGGGGCTGCAGTAACGGAGGACATCTGCTTCATTACTGCCCTCGTAGAAGCAGTAGTTTGCATGAACATTTCTACTTATGGCAGCTTCATTCTCCACTGACACTGAAAGGAACATTCAACTTACCTCATTGCTCTTGATTGCATAATTTCAGTAGTGAAGCCCTGGGGGACCGATCCAGGACACTGCAGAGTATATTAGCGCTTTAATTTATTTATTATTTACATTTTAATAGGCAGCATGAAGTAGAAGCAGCACCCAGATTAAGGATCTTTTATTCTAAATTTACAGCTGTACCGTGAAGGAAAGTCTCCCATTGAACGATATGAATACAAAAAATGTCATGCCTGTCTATCTTGGGAAAATTGTTTAGCACCATTCAAAATGACAAAAATGAGCTTGTTGCGCTTTTACTGTAGTCATAGTCTATTAGGAAATGCTTGTTGGTGTTGCGACTGACAACAGTTTTGGTATACTGATGCAGATAGGCTCTAAAATAAATCACTTGAAGCCAAAAGTTTATGTTAAGCACTCATATTATATAGTTTAAAGAACAGCATTCTACATTTTCAATAACGTTTCATTAATGCAATGACTTTAAAATGTCTTCAGGATTTTGATTACAGTTATTGTGCACAAGTGTGTGTGTATGTGTGTGTGTGTGATGAGTGGGGTCTTCATATTAAGCAGTAACATCATGTTTCGCGTCCCCTTCCCATCACCTCCATCTATCATTGAGTGAAAACTGCATGCTGTCAAAGAGGGCAAATGTGTATGCCGTGGTTTTTGTGATATCAAAAGCAAGCATTTCTGTGAGAAAATGCTAAACATGATTGTGTGGTTGCTCGAACATCAGTGTCTGGAGCAAACGCGGTTCTAGACGGTGGCCCCTGTTATGGCCCCTGCACTGAACAGCCAATGATTTAAATATTTATTTATTATCGCTACATGTGCTGGCTCATAGAACAGAACTAATGCTAATGCATGTGTTCAAGACGGACCGCTTAAAGCGCTACACACACGTGAGTGCACATGCAAATGCTTTATGGGATTTTGAGACCCCTCACTGTATGTGAATTTCTTTTTTCTTTCTATTTTTTCTCCTTACTACAGTGAGATGATGACAGTGTGACTTAAAATGTGTGATTTCATGCTGTGAAAAAGTGCCCCCTTAAAACACACCGCCTGGTAATTATGGTCTAGAACCACCACTGGTCTGGAGAAACCCAAACATTTTTTGGGCGATAAAGTCTACTCGCAGTATTGCTTTAAACTGGCACTCTACTGATTCTCTTCCTTCAGCTGCAGGTGCTCTACCGCTGTGCCACTGCTGGGGAGGTAATCCGCTGACTCTTACCAAGCCATTTATGGTTAAAGACAGCTGATCATGCACCCCCATTCACAGGCTGATTATTTTGAATTAAACCATGACAATTAGAATCATTATAACTGACCTGAGTTTTAGTGCCTTGAAATTATTTATGAGTCTGCGTTGTTTTGTTTCACATTTGTTTCTCCACATTTTGTCCCTTTCCGGCCTCTTTAGCCATCACATTACAAACGTTCTCTCCGTCACATATATTGAAGGTGACTTGACCATCCACTCTCTCCCCCACACACAGGACCACCTCGACCACAATCATGGACTTTTTATATAATAAATCCTCTGCCCATGATCATCCAATCAAAAATCAAAAACCGGAACAGTCCCAAAGTTCCAGATGAGCTCAGAGGAAAAGCAGCACTTTCTTTGGCCATAAAAAGAATAATAAAAATAACACTTAAGAAGAACAATAGTGGGAAGGCTGATGCAATCAAACCAATTAATTGAGATTGCGACATAGTTGCAGTGCTTGGACCATATGGGCTGGAGAGTGAATGAAACATTTTGAATTTTTAGCAATGTTTACATTTTCCAGTGAAGAAGTAAGGAATATTTTTTCAGTGATAACAGCTTTTCCTGTTTTCCTAATAAGAGTTTGCTACTATTGAGCGGGGCCACATCCTGAGAACCAATTCAATTGATTCTCCACAGGAGTGTGTTACTTTTTTTATGGGGTATAAAGGGAATTTTAATCATTTTCCCCGTCGCTGCTTCTTTTCCCTCCTCCCTTTATGCCTTCATCTGTCTGTCTCCTGAGTCCTGTCCTCATGAGTGTCATTGCACTGCACACTGTCCCATGAGGCTCTGTGCCCAGCCAGGGGTAACATCTGAGAGAGAGAGAGAGAGAGAAACAGAGAGAGACCCTTTCATTTATGACCGAGTGCATGCGAAGATCCCCTCTATGGAGTAAATGTAGATAACAAAAATACTAAAGAAATTAATAATTTATTAGTGTTGCTGTCACATTTCCTATAAGGGTGGTTGGTAATTTCTGCTGAACTTAACATGTCCAGTGTTTGACATATGCACGTTTGCAAGCTTGAATACACACACACACACACACACACACACACTCACACACACACACAAACACTTGTATAGACACGAAGTCCCTATGGATTTGTCACACCTGTGCCCCAATCCGGGCGCTGTAATGGAGCATTAAGTCCCTCCAGGAAAACGCAAAGCCTAGTTCAGCCGGAAAATCAAACACAACTCTCAGGAGGGAGGTCTGGGGTCTTCAGCGGGACCCAGCTAAACACAGCCCCAGCGCTAAACACAGAAAGACTCTGGGGTCATGCAAGGACAGCAATTCAGCCCCTCCCACACACACAAACACACACACATACATCTTTTGGGTATTCAAACGTACAATTTCAAGGCACTAATTACCTAAAGCAAAGTCTGTCAAACAGACGTGTTGGACAATGTTACCTGACAGATTAAATAGCCATTGATTAGCCATTCATTCACAAGCTCACAGCCATCATTTAGCAGTATGCAAACTGCAAAAAGTCTTCTCAATGGTCATTTTATCTAGTGAAATTAAAAAGTTATTCTCAAATATTGTTCACAAATCTGTCTAAATATGTGTTAGTGAGCCTTTCTCCTTTGCCAAGATAATCCATCCCACCTCACATATCAAGGTGCTGATTAGACAGGGTCACAACCAGTCAGTATCTGGTGTGGCCACCATTTGCCTCCCGCAGTTCAACACATCTCTGTCGCATACAGTTGATCAGGTTGTTGATTGTGGGCTGTTGGTCCACTACTCTTCAATAGCTGTGTGAATATTTGCAGGAACTGGTTCATGCTGTTGTATACGCCGATCCATAGCATCCCAAACATGCTCAATGGGTGACATGTCCAGTGAGTGTGCTAGACATGCAAGAACTGGGATGTTTTCAGCTTCCAGGAATTGTGTACAGATCCTTGCAATATGGGACTGTGCATTATCATGCTGAGGTGATGGTCGTGGATGAATGGCACAAGGATCTCATCACCATACATTTGAAATGCCATGAATAAAATGCACCTGTGTTTGTTGTCCATAACATATGCTTGCCCATACCATAACCCCACCGCCACCGTGGGCCACTCAATCCACAACGTTGACGTCAGCAAGCTACTCACCCACACAACGCCACACACGCTGTCTGCCATCTGCCCTGAACAGTGAAAACTGGGACTCATCCATGAACAGAACACCTCTCCAACATGTCAGACGCCATCAAATGTCAGCATTTTCCCACTCAAGTCGGTTACGACTACAAACTGCAGTCAGGTCCAGACCCTGATGACGATGACCAGCATGCAGATGAGCTTCCCTGATACGGTTTCGGACAGTTTGTGGAGAAATTCTTTGGTTATACAAACTGATTGTTGCTGCAGCTTTCTGAGTGGCTGGTCTCAGACGATCTTGGAGGTGAACCTGCTGGATGTGGAGGTCCTGGGCTGGTGTGGTTACACGTGGTCTACAGTTGTGAGGCCGGTTGGATGTACTGCCAAATTTTCTGAAACGCCTTTGGAGACGGTTTATGGTAGAGAAATGAACATTCGTTTCACGGGCAACAGCTCTGGTAGACATTCCTGCAGTCAGCATGCCAATTGCACACTCCCTCAAAATCAATTATCTCGGCAAAGGAGAAGCTCTCACTAACACAGACACAGAATGGATCTTTTGTGTATGTATGTTTCAGATCTTTGAGTTCAGCGCATGAAAAATGGGAGCAAAAACTAAAGTTTTGCATTTATATTTTTGTTTAGTATTCAAACTGAACCAGCCTTTAATTATCCAAATTAGTAATCCAAATTGTAGGTATGATTTGTAATTATTTTATATATGAGAAAGTGTGGTATCATATCAGATAAATAGGTCTAGTTTCACAAAGAGCTCCAGAGACCTTTCTCAAAAGGTCTAACCTAAGCTGTTAATGGACATTAATACATTTAGATTCATTTTCACATTTTTCTAGCAGATGTTCTGTAGCTTTAAAAGACAATATGCATGGCAAAGCAGCTGCACCATGACATGACACTGGCAAAGTCACCTGAGCCCCATTGAACGAAGATACAGGTTGAATGCATATTACACAAGGCCACTCGTCACCTGATCTTCAACAACCCTGCAGCATCTCCACAAACCCTGTAGAGCCTCGCCAGCTAAGCATCTAAAACACAAGCCCAAGCTTTACAGGAAATTAGGCCTGAACTGTTTTTTTATGCACACTGATAAACAAACTCACATTATGAAAGAAGGTTCTCATAAACACTGTGAAATCATTAAAGACTGATTGGCACATGTCACAGAGTTGGATCTGAAATTTGTTGACTGTCACCTGAATCTGTGACTCAGATTTAATCGCTTCAAATCCATTTAAAAATTCCTTTAAAGTTTGGACAGCTCAGAAAATTATTTAGTCTAGTGGGTACCAAGCATCTGAGAACCAAATTATAGTGGCATGTGCTCGATGTCACCATTCCCTGCAATGTCCAAACCCCCAAGAAAAAGTCCAATATGTAAGCTATAGTTTCCCATTTTAACCATGACTGCCAGGCTAAACGTAACAAAACAAATGTTGTTCTATTCCTACCAGCCCCTTCCACCCCCACTCCACACACACTTTACATGTCAAACTTTTATGATGCAACTGCAAGCAAAAAACACACACAGCTACATTTGTTCAGCCGCACAGAGCACTGACCTCAACCCCATCCACCCCACCCACCTTTGGAAAGAACTGGAATGGACATTGTGAGCCAGGCCTTCTCATCCATCATCAGTGTCTGACCTCATAAATGCTCTACAGAATGAATGGGCACAAATTCTTACAGAAACTCCAAAATCTTGCTGAAAGCCTTCTGAGAAAAGTGAAAGCTGTTATAGCTGCAAACGGGGACTTACTCTATATTAAAGTCTATGGAGTCAAATGCAATGTCATTAAATGGTCAAGCAACCCTATACTTTTTTTCTATGCAGATAATAATAAAGTTTACTTTGACTTTGAAATTAGTCAAGGCAAATTTATTAGTATGAAACTTTTCACAACAGCCGTCCAAACCCCCTGAGAGCAACCCAGTGGCGACAGTGGCAGGAAAAAAATTCACTCGGAGTGAGAGAAAGAACCCTTGAGAGATACCATGACATAAAGGGGGGCATTCTCCTTGGGTCAACAGCAGATAGCAAAACAATTACCCAAGAAGCAATTAGTACTGTAAACTCATTTAAGGAATGTCATGTAGTAATTAGTACTGAATGATAAAAGAGGCCTGTTGTTCATTACCATAAGAGAGACATATTCAAATTAACCACAGCTCAACAAACATTTGTAAATCTGCATTTAATGGCAACCCAAGTTAGCGTCTGCCAAATTATGTAAAAGTAAGTAAGATAAGGCCATTATCTTATCCTCCTCCCAACACACTCAGACTCTCTCCTCAACATCCTCCTCCCAACACACTCAGAGTCTCTCCTCAGCATCCTCCTCCCAACACACTCAGAGTCTCT
>JBBPDC010073921.1:0-10549 GCA_037974485.1 Hemigrammopetersius urotaenia
GTTCACTGCTTAACTTTACTTGTTTCCTTAAGTGAAAGGAAAGGTTTGGTGAAATGTGTTCAGCCCTCTATACACACGCTAATTCATTCCTACAGCCCTGGGAGTTAAGCCTTGTCTTTCCGTCCTAGTGACGTCCCTGTTTCACAGTAGTACACAGACTGCTGTGACTCGTTCTCGCCCCCTACAGTGCAAATCGTCTAGGTATACATCCGCGCTAAAATATCAAGGTGAAAGTCAACATAGCTCACGTAGTATAGACCCAGCTCCCAACCCAACTTTGTGAATAGATTAACGGCGATATTTTTTTTTCTCGCCCGATAAGAGTCTCACGTTAACGGCCCACCACTAATAATAATACAAGAAGCAGACTAGTGATGTCCCTTATATATTATGTATACTGTATGTATATGAGCCACCCCTCATTTTTTTTAGGTTTACTTTGACTCACTTTGTTGGTGCAAAAATACTATTTCATGCCTCTCTGACTGTCTTGTTGAATAGATAGAAATGAAATGTATTTAAATAGATGCATATGCCCATTCAGATCTTTCCCGTCAAACGTTCCAAGATATTTCCCTCACCGTCACAGAAAGGGTTCTTTCATGCAGCAGAAAAATCCACCACTGTTTACAGAGTGTGAGAATAGAAGTGCGGCCCATCACCAGCGTGTCCATTTCCCTGTCCGTGCCTTGTGATCGATGCCAAAGGTTACTCTTCCCAGCAGAGCCACGGGTCACATGACCGAGCTCAACAAAGGCCCGATTGAACCAAGCAGCTACAGCAGACTGATCCGAGTCCAGCGATGCATTTCTGAGGATGTGAGGTTCTTGGTTTGACTGGGTTACAGATTTGTAACTTGCTTAAACTCATCTTGACAAAGGTACTCAACAAATTCCCACACGTGGACTGGACGTTGTTTGTATAACAGTGAATACATGGGAAAAAATAGACCACTTTCCCCTTATTTATGTTCACTGTTTGTACAATTTGCAGAGGTGTGTGTGGGTAAAATGCACAGGTTGCTATGCACTGTGTGTGTGTGTGTAAAAAATATCTCTATATGTCTCTATATGGGACATTCAGATTTTTGCAGTAGTGTGTGTAGAGCAGCTTTTCTGTGTGCTGTATTACAGCAGATTCAGTTTCTGATTTTATTGTTGCAGTTGTAAAATAATGTGTTGTGTAGTTTAAGGTATAATAAATCATATATATATACACACACACACATATACATACACACATATATACATATATATATATTATTTTTACATTTTCTCCAAACATTTTTTGTTTGGGATTTTGCATAACCAGAAAAAAATATATATTTTTCCATGGCTGTATATGTACATATCCATATGTAATTATAATAATACATTTCATTAATAGGTGCCGTTCTAGCACCCAAGGACACCTTACAAAACGTGCAAGTAAATAAACAAAAAACAAAAGTAGAAAATAAACAGGCATTAGAAATGGTCAAATTGGACAATGCAGATAATTTAAAGACAATATGCAAGATGGGTTTTGAGTTTGGATTTAAGAAGCGAGAGGTTTCTGAGGTCGGGTGGTAATGAACTCCAAAGCCGGGGAGCAGAGCGACTGAAAGCTCCCCATAATGGTGAGACGGGGGGAGGGAACAGTCAGGTGAATGGAAGATGATCTGAGGGTACTAGAGGGAGTGGCACCATTAAGGAGGTCAGACAGATATGGAGGGGCGACGTAATAAGCTTCGTATTGTTTGGAAGCTTATTATAGTGTTGTTTGGACGTCAGATGACCCATCATGCTTTAACTCGTCTCGAAAGGAGATCCTCCAGAAGATACTAACAAATTCTCAGGACGAGGACTGGACGTTGTTTTCAACAGACTTTTGAAAACACTGGAGGCCATCTGCCTCGAAGCTCCACTTGCTGACCAGCACCACCTGCTGGACACTTTTTTATTTTTTCCATTCGTTGTATGTCCATTCCATTTTTTGTATTTATGCCCTTTATGCCACCTTGAATGGGATCAAAAATATGCTTAGTTTTAAGACCAAAAGCTTCACCAAACTCGTCTCGGGCGTCAGGTGAGGAAACCATCCCCATTTCATGGAATAACTTTCTGTGAGGAGCTTTTATAGACATCTGGCTCCTTTCAACACCACAGCGAACAGGTCTGTCTCTCCAGAACAGAGCGTTTCACACCAAACCCACTCGGAACAGCTCAACCTCTTATTTATGCAGAAAAACTTCCCCTTCAGTGTTTTTGTTCCTTAATAAAATAAATTAAATAAAACCAAACACGCTGGCCTCAATTAGCCAGCATATGCGTGTGGGAAGCACAAACAGATGAAAAAAAAAATCTGAATTTTAAGAAAAGATTTTTTATTAACATTATCCAGAACCCCAACACCCAGAACATACACATTGCAAGCTGGCCACTAAAAACATTTTCCTCTACAAAGTACGAGTGTTACACTATAAAAAGGGTAAAGGACATGTCTCAATGGCACTTTATGGACTTGATAATGTAGATTTGCATGATTTGCTTCTGTGAAATGCAAACACAGCCAAAAGCAGGATGGGTTTTAGTGTTTGTCTGTACTTAGCACATTCTGCACTGAACGCCTGTATTTGACAACACTATTCAATATTACAATGAAACAAAGCAAAAGCACTTCATTTAGTATCCGGAGACTCATGAGCGACTTCAGCTGAGTTTACTGAACACACACTGAACACATTCAGAGGTGAAAGCTCAATTTAGGTCAAAAACAAAAGTTAATAATTAATGCTGTAAACAGTGATAAGGCATTTGAAACACTAAACATCTTTGTATGAGTTTCCTTCCAAACATCAAAACTTTCTAAGCAGCAAACAGGTCATATGTATTTTACACATACACATCAAAATGTATATGATGGGTTGAATTATATATTACTATATTACACTTTTCAACATTTCACAATGTATAATTCTGCGATTTGAGGTGCAAGCAGTGTTTCAGACTGAAATCTCTTTACAGTCGTGGCAAATTGAACCAGCCATCTCAACACAAATACAGTTTTATTCACCATTAACCCCTAGTGAAGCTCTAATTCACTTTTCTTTAAGGACTGTTTTGCCTCACAGAGCACTGCAATCAGACGTCTGGTTCCATTCACCAACACTGTCAACAATCCTGACTCCAGAATGGAGAGTTTCAGCCCAAAGCCACTCTTTACCACTTAATTATGTAGAAATATTTTTTAAACAAAATTCCCCTCAGTGCTTTTGTAAATGGTTGTTAACAAAAGAAACAAAATAAAACCAAATGTTCTGGCATCAGCTAGCCAGGGTATGTGTAAGAGAAACACAAACAGATGGGGAAAAAAGGATATTTATGTCTTAAACATAAATGGATTTCATCTTTACCACCCCTGGAAAAAAGGACGTAACACACATTCAACTTTTTACTTTGTGGCAAACGCAGCAATCGCATGTAAAAAAGCTTTTGTTTAATAGCAGGACAGTCTATCATTATGAAACATAACTTTTACAATTAATGCAATCTTATTTCCAGATCAAATAGAGGGGAAAAAATGAAGGAAATCACTTAGTAATCTGAATGACTCCAACACTGATGCAGGCCAGTGTTTGTGTTGGAAATGGGCTGAAAATGAAACTGGATTAAAGAAAACCCAAAGAAAAACCAGCACTAACTCCTAAACAGAAGAGAAGGAGGTCACAGTGGATAAAGAGAAGTCATGGAGTGGGGATGGTTGAATGAAAGCGATCTTCACTGATGAATCATGAATCTGCATCTAACAAAGTCTCTCCACTCCTAGGAACACGTGTTAGGTGAAGGACATTACCTCTACCTTTACTGCAGAATGGGTCACGGTTCAGTACATGATGTCTTTCGGAGAATACACGGTACAACGGAGAAGACGTGATTGAAGTAATACGGAATCACAGACGGACCGAAAAGCGCAAGTAAATCATAAACCTGAGTTGTAGTGCGGTGCAATAGTGCCACCTACTGCCGTAACACTTACACATACATGAAAATTTAAGCAAGAGTGTGTGTTTACTGGTTAATACACTGCTGTTTATTTAAAATAAATGAAAACAAACCAAGCCTCATTCTTTAGAACTTTTTGTTGCTTAACTTTGCTGTATCGTGAACGGTACCGAACCGTGACCCCAAAACCGAGGTACGTACCGAACCGTGACATCTGTGTACCGTTACACCCCTACCACAGAGAATGATCAGCTCAATGGCACCCGAAGGAATAATCCAGACCTCAGTGCCACAAAATATTTTTTGGGTAAAAATAGAAAAAATGGTCCATGGCAAGACTCTGTTGAAAGCTAGAGTTATTATTCTTTTTATAGCCAAAAAAGATGCCGCTTCTCCTCTGAGCCCGCATGGAATTTAAAACGTTCATTATGTATCGCACATATTCAGATTTTGATCGGTTGATCAGAAGCCAATTATTGATTGTTTAAAAAATGTGTTCACAGAGGTGATGTCACGGCAATGGCAGCTGGAAAGCAGTGCATCACTGCTTGTTGTGCTTTAGTTAAATCAGCCCATGAACGCGGTTACATGCCAATTTTCCCACCTGTTTTTTCAGGTCAGAGCGTTTCACTCAACCCGCTTTCATTTGTTCTTAACCACAAATGACAAACACCGCCCTCCATGAACGCAACGCTGAATGAAGAGTCACATTTTTTTATTTCAGTGTTGTTTCTAGTTGTTGATGATTCCATCATTATTTCCTCTATTTGATCTGGAAAAGTAGATGCCTTTATCATGCATTAAAATAAGGTAATTACTTTTAATGTGTTTTACAAAGCCAGAATGTTCATCTATTAAACACAAACTCCATAACTATGACTTCTTCATTAGTTGTGATGTTAAAAACCTGGGTGGGCGTCCTCTAAGTGTGGTTTTTCCATCATTTTTGCCAGGGGTTGTAGTGTTACTTGATCCAATGAATGAGTATTTACTTATATATTTATATATAAATAAAGAATATAAAAATGAATACTTTGTCATAGCAACACATGATTACAATAACTACGGAAAGATCCTTCTCAAACTTCACAGAAGGGTCAGTAGGTCAGGGAGAGACCATTTCACAGGCTTTGAAGTAAATCCGAAGGAAACACATCGAATCCTACCCAGCAACAACACACACATGGAAATGTGCATTTTCATCTAAATGTAACGAAACCCAACAAAACCAGCTCATTTTTTGTATTTTAAATTGTGCGATATTTCATCACAGACCAATGGAAATGATGCAAAAAAACCAGAAAAAAAAGATCTTCCATTGTAAGTACTTTTTATAGTATTACTGTAATACTATATATTTTTTAAAGCATTATAGCACTGCTTTCCTACTTCTTCTGAAAAGTAATATTTTCTTAGTTTCAATAAGTGGACGGAATGGATAGGGGAGTGGATAACCAAACTCGCATCAAAAAAATGCAAAGAAAAGGTGGTTTTCTATGATATGGGTCTTTTAACAAGACTATAAAATAACATTTGGTCCTGGCTAATGCTGGAAGGGTTTTCATTTAGCTATACTGCAGCATTCGGAAATGCTTTTAAGCCATCCTTTATTTCACTGAATGAAAAAACTCCACTGCTGGAAAGCTCACAGACATGCAAGAGCACACCCATGTCTGAAAAACCTCTCTGCCCGACCACTGACCTAAATTTAAATCGGCTCATTTTGACACCTGTTCCCAAAGACAATTAGGGTCCAAAATAAACCTCTTTAATGACACAAACCTGGAGCATGCAGGGCTGGCTTTGACTCTCAGAGTCTGTGGATCATCACAGCTCACAGTGTCGCACTTAACCCACTTTTTCATATATTCCTTTACAATGTGAGACCTGATTTGATGCAGAAGTATAGGCACCCTGGTCCAAACTGCATCAATTAGTCAATCTCCCCAAATTCAGTAAAATTAACTATTTTTTAATTTTATTTATTTATTTTTAATTACTTTGTTATTGTTAAGCCTAGGCGGGGAAGTGTTTTTGTCTTTTCTGTGTTGCTTAATGTTGTAATGTTTGGAAAAAACAAAAAGTTATATATAAAAAAAAATAACTTATCTTACGTTATTCTAATATTTCAAATTTTTCTCCTTTTTCTGGTCCCCTTTGTGTGGTTTTATGCACTGAAAGATGTGATAGTTAATTTTAACATGGTTAGTTTGTCTGTATGCAATAACGCCCAATTATAACTCGCAACTTATAATTTTACCGTCAACTCAGTCATAATCAGACAGGCAGTCATCTACACCAATCAGCCAGAGCATTAAAATCTGGCTAATATTGTGTATTTCCCCTTATGCCCCCAAAAAAGTCTAATCTGTCAAGACCTGGACTTTACATGACATCTGAAGGTCTGTGGTCCTGTAAGCTGTGAGGTTTGGCCTCCATGGATTGAACTAGTTTATCCAGCACATCCCACAAAGGCTTAGATTGAGATCTGGGGACTCTGGAGGTATCTTGAGCTCTTTGTGATGTTCCTCAATTCTGAAACAGTGTTTGCAGTGATGGGGCACATGGATTAAAGCAAAAAAAAAAAAAAATCATGCGACGGAAGAGACGACGGGGGGGCGTTGACTGGGGGGTGGGGGGTGACGGGGAGCGTTGTCGGTGCGGCGGGGGGTTGCGGTGTATTTTAGGTGAACGTTCAGTACGTTTACGTTCACTTAAAAGATCGCGAACGACACAACACTACTCCCCACTGCCATTCCTCTGTTACACAGCAAAGAAAACAAAACTGCTGTTATTTATTTATTTTTAACGGAGCATATGCTCTCGCAGCACTCTGAATACCGAGCTTCGGCGTTTAGGCTCCGTCAAAGCGTCGAGAAACAGCTCACAGCCAGTAGCTACTCCGCAGCCGTCAATGTTTAAGAGAACTGCCGAAATCTAAATGTTTATTTATTTTTTTAAGGAAAAATAATGAAATCGTAATTAAACCAAAGAAAAAGAGCCTTTCCAGAACTTTGTCTGCCGAAGCTTGTTCAGCTCCACCCCTCATTCCCCATTTTTCCCTTCGGATCTGCATCGATCTCATTATTAACCTTTAGTGCCCTCAGTTGATGGAAATCTGTCATAGCGACGGAGAACTTTAATCCATGTGGGGCATCATCCTGCTGAAAGAGGAACTGCCACTATGGAAAAGCATCTCCACGAAGGGCTGAACTTGGTCTGCAGTGTTTAGGTATAACATCCACATGAATGCAGGACGCAAAGTTTCCCAGCAGATCATCACCCAGAGCATCACACTGCCACCACCACCTCAACTTCTCCACACAGTGCATCCTGGTCCATCTCTTCTCCAGGTAAGCGACTCAAACACACCTGACCGTCCTCAGATCTGGCCACCTTCCATCGTCCCCAGTTGTAAACGGACAATCTGTGTTATGTCAGTGGTTTAAATGTTGTGGTTGATTGTTGTGACTACCAGTGAAAATTAAAACAGGCTGTACTTGCAGCTTTGTGTCCACTTCTGAAGTGGACCGAGGACTGAACA
This sequence comes from Hemigrammopetersius urotaenia, assembly GCA_037974485.1. Classification (NCBI taxonomy): domain Eukaryota; kingdom Metazoa; phylum Chordata; class Actinopteri; order Characiformes; family Alestidae; genus Hemigrammopetersius; species Hemigrammopetersius urotaenia. Next base: position 7,528 of record JBBPDC010073921.1, read on the forward strand.
GCATGTTTTGGAAATTATTTGAAAACAAGTGAGGAAAAATCTGATTCTTTAAGTTAAAATCCACTCGTATGCAAATGTTTGAGCATCTCCAGTCAAATGACATTTGGTTGATTTTCTAAACGTTCTAGATATCCACACTCTTCTGCAAATTTTAGAACAGTTTCTGTACTCTCACAAAGTGCACCACAGCTTTTTTGCACAGACCACATTTTATGTGGAAGTCTCCAAACCAACCGCACTTGAAAATCTTAAATGACAATAAGAGCGACAAAACTTTTGCATACGAGTGTAATCTAACTGGACACAAAGTTGCAGGTTCCCTGTTTTGTTATTCCAAATATTTAAAAAAATATATAACTGAATATCTTCACTTCTTCATTGTGGAGAGAAGCGGTGTCAACTTCTTTTAAAGTGATGGCTCGAGCAAACACATTCGGATGCTAGCAGCCACCAAAAGGCCTCTATTTGCATAATGCTAATTCATTAAAGTGGAAGATTCACTGCAAAGACACCCCAACGTTTGCATGTCATTGGCACGACAACCAAATGTGGCCTTCAGTACCAAATGTGTAGGCACTGGTTCAGTGTAAACCATAGGGAGCAGTCACCGAGTTCTGCATGGGATCTACCACTGTACCTCCAGTCCACTGGGAAGGCAGGCAGCTCATTTATAGTTTGTATCAAGGTTTGCCGATGTCCACAGTGACGTTAATGTAGAGTGGAGGTCTCTCCACAGACACAGTTCTATATGAACACGAGTTCAGTCCGTCTTTCTTCCACATCTGTGACGTCCGGCCCAGCAGACGCATCCTGTGGGCAGCAAAAAGACAATTAATCTCCCCAAAGGCCCAAAAACAACCATGCTCTTCAAAATTCACCCTCACACTAGTCTAAAACCAGTGGTAACAAATGCATGCAGTCTACATACACATACACAACTTCTTTATATCTTGCTTTCAATCACCTTGTTGGTGCAAAATAATTTTTCTCCCTTTCAAACTGTTGTATCTTTGGCATATTGAGTAGATTACATGAAACAAAAATTAAACAAATGTTTAATTACGACAAGGAGTCAAGATAAAGGAGTTCCAACCACTCAGCATTCAGCACCACCAGTATACTGATCACCACCTGATCATCTGAAATATACTGCACACATACATATTAGGCGGAGTGATGATTCAATATCAGTATTGGTCTGATAAAGGCCCAAATCACTGGATCAGATATCGGATAAGCCTGAACAAGTATGTAAACAAAACAGTGTAAAACATGTCTGACAAAGAGCCACTGGAGATTCAGCCATGTTTGCAGAACTGCACAATGGACACACTGCACTCCATGTGGGTGTATAACTTACATAGTGCCCCTTAGAGGAAGTAACTAGCTATTCCAGATTCATAAATCAAACTTAATAAAGAATTTGGGTCTTGTCCAATTCCCATCACACAATACTGTCAATAATAGAAGGGGGGGTTAGCACTTATCGGAGCCACATCATCTTTTCAAACTGCCTCTAATGCAAGTAGTTTAACCCTTAAAACACAGTAAACCAGTGTTTGTTCTCTACGCCTGCTACTCTTTCGCTCAGCTTCTCTTGGTGAATGGGTTAAAAGCAGAGAAACAATTTCACATTGTTCACATTGTGTGCTGTGGTGTGTTCACATGTAACTATAAGGGCCCACTTCATTTTTTTATTGAAGTAACAATGGTTCCACAGGACACAGGAACACCGAACAAGGACACCCTGAGCATCAACACAAACCCAATACGATATACTTAAAAGCCAATTTAGGGACCTGCTGCCTGATACTGTGAAGCTACAGTAATTTAGAAAAAACAACCAGTGTCAATTCAGGGACAGTGCAAATTCTTTTTCAGTCTAGACTCGAGTTTAATCTGAGTCTGGGACACCGGGCTTCAGGCTACAGTGTGTGTTTACTCTATAAATCAATCTGGCCGGTGGTCTGGGGGTGAGGTGGTGGACGTAATGCTAAAGGAATCTATCGGTTAGGTGGGAAAGGTACTGGAAAGCAGCTGAACCACAGCACATGGAGCACAAAGACCACCAACAACAATGACCTCAGCACCCAGGAATGGACTACTGCATGGTTTGATGAAGAAACAGCACAAAACACTCCTGCAGAGCCCAGTTAGGAGAATAGCGCTCAAACTTCCTCGACCCAGGCGGCTGTGTGAACAAAGTCTCAAAACAGCACAGGCAATAAAAAGCATGAAGTCACCACAGTATACGACTAGAGGAACGTGTTATGGCGGTGGTTTGCCATTGCAATAAGATCCCAAAGCATGGTTTGCATAAAAGCCTACATAAGTCATCACAGGACTGTCCAAGCATAAAAGGTCACAATCACTTAAAAAAAAAAAATCTGTTTTCCACAATTTTGTGGTTTCTGATACTTTTTCAAATAAAAATAGACTGCAGTTCAAACAAAATGCAGGCCTTCAATTTTAACTATAATATGCTCCAACCCTGGTCCAGGAGGCATTTACATTTGAATGTTGTCCCTGCCTGAACACACCCATTCAGGTGTGCTGGAGGCAGTAAAAACACTCAAACACGCAGGGAGGGGTTAGGAAACACTGCTTCAATCCATGTTTCTGGAACACAGCGTGCGATACAGTATCAGAAACGTATCAGAAACGGCATCAGCAGGTTTCGTAAGATCAGTGTGTGACTCAGGTATTCCGTTTACGTCATGCTAAGAGTAAAACCTTGAATCAGGTTGTGTGAGGTGGTGGTGTCAAATTCTGCTACTCCCATCAGTTTCTACACCAACCTGTCTTTGTTGACCTCATTGCCGCTGTCCCTTTTGTGGAAGACCATCGTATAACGGGCAACTTTTGGAAGCGGGCGAATTATCTTCATCCCCTGTAGCTGCACTCTGAAAACAAAACACACACATTATATATATATATTAGGGCTTGTACATGTATTCGTACCGAACCGTCACGGTACATGGGTCACGGTTCGGTACATGATGTCTTTCGGAGAATACACGGT
>JBBPDC010073942.1:0-10548 GCA_037974485.1 Hemigrammopetersius urotaenia
CCAAAAACACGTGACACAGGGCAAAACAAAAGTCAACGCAAAACACGGTGGCCATCAATGGCCCTCAGCCGTGACAAATAAGTGGCTTAAACACTGATGTTGGAACATTGCAGTGAGAATTTGATTGCATTGAGCCCTGAGAGCATTAATCATTTACATTTACATTTACAGAATTTAGCAGACGCTTTTATCCAAGGCGACTTTCATTGCCTAACTACAGGGGACAGTCTCCCTGGAGCAACTTGAGGTTAAGGGTCTTGCTCAGGAACCCAGTGGTGGTGCTGAGGGTAGGATCCGAACCCATGACCTCTTGGTCCGGAGGCAAGTATCCTACCCACCTCCACCTCCACCTCCACCTCTAATCAGCTACTGATGTTGGAACATTGCTGTTAGGATTTGATTGCAGTACGAGAGCATTACTGAGGTCAGACATTGATGTGTGAACATTGCTGTGAGGATCTGATTGCAGCCGGAGAGCATTAGTGAGGTGAGGTACTGATGTTAGAACATTTTTTGCAAGGATTTGATTGCATTCAGCCTCAAGAGCGTTAGTGAGGCCAGGTAATGTTGTCGTAACATTGCTATGAGATTTTGACTGCAGCACAAGGACATTAGCGAGGTCAGAGACTAATACTGTAACATTGCTGTGAAGTTTTGATTGCATTAGGCCCCAAGAATATTAGTGTGGTCAGGTACTGATGTTGGATAATGGGCTCTGGATCATAAACAACACTCCAGCTCATTCTAAAGGTACTGGATTGAGCTCCATCACTCCACAGCCCAACCTGGGGGAGCTCTAGCCCACAGGCATGGTGACCTCATATGGTGAGTCATATGTAGTCAGTGCTTTTCGATGGGGATACAAGCTGTGTGTGACATGTGTCACCAAAGCGGCCACCTTAAAGTAACTGAACTCAGTAGAATAGCTGTCCATAGAGGCCCACAAATGTCTCATCCTGATATTCTGTTGATGTTATTGTTATTGTTATTGTTATTGTTGAAGTAAAAATAAAATGGAAGAGGGAAGCAGAAAGGGGAGAGAAAAGAGTGTAAAAATGACTCAGAAGTATTAGAGCTGTGTATAACCTTGTAGACGTCAGAGACGGCAACATTACCAGTTTCCTTCCATTTCAACCTGTGAATTAAGTCACTGAATCGAGACTGTGTGTGCTGTGAACTGTGAACCAGCCTGGCCACAAACCCCAAGTGACCTGTCCTTTATTGTGACGTTATTTTCTCCCGAATTTAGAATATTTATAGAACTTCACACCTTTAAATGAGAAATACACAGTAATTATAATATTAGCGTGCCCCCAAGTCTACATTTCAGTAATATCCTGATCATTTTTATATTGTTTTAATTATTTTGTAATTAATAATTACTACGTAAAATTTAAGCAACACTACAATGTGGTGAGAAATCTAGTCACCCTCTTCAATTATATAACACAACCTTACCTAACAACTGCAAAGCGTTCAGCTAAATGCTGGAATTTAGTTCATTTTTACAGTTCATATTAAGTCATACCATGTCCTAAACCACATCCACAAGTCTGCTCCACCTTGAGTAGCTGGATGCAGTTTGGGAGAGTCCAAAGCAATTTGTTTCAAGAAAAGATTTAGCTTACTATTGACTTCTAGTGTTAGCGCTGTTAGCCTCAGTTTTAAAAGGAGTTTCTTCCCGCAGGCTATACGGACTCTCAATCACAACACCACATAGGACTTTACACTTTGATTGGCTTTTCACAAACTGTTTTACTTCCCACCATGTGCTCATATGGCACACTTGCACATTTTGCACCCAGCTGAACTGTGAACTTTGAACGGTGACATGCACACATAACTGACACTTTTGCAAATTCTGCACATTCTGCATATGTATGCACATTTTGCACATACAGAATTGTGTACTTCACCTGTGACTGTGATATTGCACATATCTATATCTGCACATTGTCTTGCCATAACTGCACATTTTTGCCTGTATATTATTATATATTCTATTTCTATATATTCTATTGCTATTTTTCTACTATTTAATTGTTACTGTAGTCACTCTATTTTTATTCTATTATTTGTACATAATGTAAATTAACCCATATTTCTCTATATTTCAAATTGCACAATTTCTCTTTTACACTGGACGTTCCTTTTATATTATAGGTTATCAGCAGTCGTATAAGCATTTCACTCCACATCATACTGTGTATAATGTGTACGTGACAAATAAAATTTGAACCCTAAATATGCCTTAATCCAAAATAATGCATTATCCTTAAAGAAAATGGAAAGGTAAACCCACATTCGAATTTAAATTCCCCACCGAGATACGCAACTCAGGAGGTTGCAGGACAAAAGTATTGGGACACTGCGGCGAGGTGAACGGCTTTCGGGGAATAACCCCTGATCTACTTGGGCTAAAAATACAAATGAGGTTTCGTTAAAAAGGTCTCCTGGAGATCTACCGAAGTGTGGAGTTTGAAGTGTCTGAGTTTCTTTCCCCACTGAGACATGCAACTCAGAAGGTCGCGGGACAACATGGTGAGGTGAACGGGTCCTCTTGTATGAAAAGCAAAAAAGTGTGGAGGATAGTTGCAGTTTCCACGTTATTGTGGGGGTTTCCGCATTCTTAAATTTGTGTGAGACTGAATCCGTGATTCCTGATCAGCGTAAAACTGGGCGATTACTATATCGCTGTATGTATGAATGTATACAAAATAAACATGCAAAAAAATTAGGATCTGTTCCATTCATTTGTCCACAGGAAGTGAGGTGTTACGTACAGAGCTGCCCATGTGAGCCAGAGCCTCCTCCGCTCTCTCCACCCGCGAGCTCTTAGTGCTGACGGAGAACGCCCTGACAATGTGACTGCAAAACTCCACCGATATCCCACAGCTCTGAAACACACATGCACACACACTTGCATTAAATATTTTATGCAAAAACGGAAGGTTCATTACCTGGCACAGTCTTCACTGCATAAAGCTAACGGAGCCCTGCTGGCTTTCATTACACATTACTGCAATAAAATCGCCACATAAAAACAATATCAGCTTTCTTTACAGGATGTTAAGCCAGAAACACTACACAGTTCGCCCCATTATAACCCCAATCTGACGGTCAGCGATTATCTGGTGCTCTAAAAACCCAGGTCAACAAAATTGTAAATCACTTTTCAAAGCCAGTTTTTCATGCTGATTTCAGATCTGCTCTCAGTTTTTTCAGTCACATCAACTTTTTGAATGATGAGTAATATTACATCTACAATAGACTTGCATCGGTTTTTATTAAACCGCAGCACCAATCAAGAACTGTTTCAATATTTTCAGTGTGGAGTCAGACAGGCCACACTGTGGCATAGATATAATGATCAGCTGAACGCAATGTGTGAGATGTCTCTGATTCTGGTGGGTCTCTCAGATCTGCAGGAGCTGCTCAGGTAGTGGAGAACAGATCTGAATCTAAATCTGGTGAAATGGTGTTTATCCACTATGCTGTCCAACCAACTGCCCCTCAGAATTAGATCTGCACCGAATGGAGCTTTAAACACTGATAAACCTGCACTATTCTCCTCCTTTAATTGATTTTCTATACATTATTTTTTTTCTATTGTTTTTGCTATTAGTATCTGTACTATTTCCCTGTAAAGCACACTGAATGACCTTTGAGTTTGATAATGATCCAAAGAAATTCTAAAGCACTCCTGTATCACTGTGACCAGTCGAGGTGCCTGCAAGGTTTCATTCCATCCAGGAGCCTCACTCAGCTAATCAATAGCTGAAGACTAGCCGATCAAACATGCATTCCTTTGACCGACATGTGGTTGGAGGCTAAGGCCGGTGACCCAATTCTACAGGATTAATGTATATCACAGACAATATATAACAACAAGCAAACCATGACACTGTACTTTACAGTACAGCCTGTTTTCTATTACATCTGCATATTAATCAAGTTTAAACTTGTCAAGTTTGTTTGAATTTTTTCAAAATGAATGGTATTACTATTTATATTTGTTACAGCAGTTCCAAATATACCCAGTAGGGGGCAACAGTATATCAACAGTGAGCTGAAGCCCAGAGGGCACATGCGCCATGTGCTGCTGTAGTAGCCCGATTGTAGCTCTTTGTAGCTCAAATATGGCGTTTGAGAATATGAAGAATTTTATAGAAAATTTTTGGGAAAGGTGTATAGAGCTGGAGTTCCCAGCTTTATTGCTGCCGGCACCAGATACCGGTGGTACTATTTAAATGTGTTGGGTTTTTGGGGGGTGGTCACCAGGTTTACAAGTGTTTTACCCACGAGGCTAGTAACACCTTTTGATTAGGGAGTGAATGCACCTTTTGAAACAATATTTACATCATTTAACCTTTTTAATTCCAGAAAAGTGATGATTTGGTCTCTTTAATGTATTGAAATGCACCGCAGTCGCAGTGGACTCACCATGACCAGGTTGACAAGTGAGACAGCATTCAGGCTGATGCCCCACAGCCACATGACTCCGAACATGTTGACGAGGATCATGGCGATGGTGAGCGTGACCATCACGGCGGACCACAGCTCGAAGCCCAGCAGCACCGTGCTCACCGCGAAGATGGCGGCCAGGGACACGCAGAGGTTCCGCGCCGTGTCGTGGGCGATGGTAAGGTACTGCTCATAGAAGACGTAGAACACACTGCAAAACAGGAACAGAACTAAAGTGATATAGCTGCATAAAAAAGCTCTTTAATCGGAACCAGAAAACTGATTCTAATGGCTTATGACAAGGACACTATAAAACACTGCAGAAACTAGAATAATCTAGACTAAAATAGTCTAAAATATAGTCCAAATGAAGACCCTGCATAAAATAATTTATGAATACTATGCTACAGACCTTTTAATTAGAGTGCAGTTAAGGAAAGGCTTTGCATGAGAAAAACACATTTTAATACAAGGTACTTATTCAATTAATATTTCCATAAAATATTTGAACTCTACCAGAGAGATTTTCTACATTTGCATTTTACTCTTGAAGTATCTGCTAAAAAACACTGAATATTGAATTTACTGTATGTTCACCATTATTCATTATTACTAAAAGCCACCTAACAGAACTATAATTATAATGTGGATCACCAAACAAGTATTAGATATTTAATGAGCTGCTATGTGCTGAAAGTGAATGAGTGCATTTAAAGTTAAAGGACTTTCTAAGTCTGTCTGTTATGACATTTCACCCAAATCAGAGAGCAGTGATGCAGTCGGCTCTTGGGCTTTATTTGTAATGAAAATGTTTGCGGTTCCTTATCCAGTGAGAAGCACCATATGAGGGTGGGGCTGTGACCCATGGTCTGATCAGAGCTGATTGGACAGAAGGAGCTGGGCCAGTTTTTATTACAGATGTGCTCAAGCTGTGGATCAGGATATCTGGAGCGTTCTGCTGTAAGGTAGAAATGATTTGGCCTCACCAGTAGGTGAATAAAACACCTACCAAGCAGAAAATGAGAAAAGCAACGGTTTTAATCAAGCAAAAGGCGGCCAACACATGGCACGTTCTGTCAAAGTATGTTGCAAAAAAACTGAATTAGGCAGAAAGTGATGCCTAAGCACTCTGCTCCACCCAGAGTAAAGAAAAAAGGGAAGGTTGTGCAACGCTGTGAGGAATGAGGACAGCCGCTTCGCCCTGGGTTTAGTTTAAAACATGCCACGACTTGCGCAACCTTTATAACTCTGAACAGAAACAGGTCATCAGGGACGACATCTCACTGCCTGAACTTTGAGTACTATTCCAGCAGAGAAAACATGTTTTGAAAAGTCATGCAAATCATCTCTCAGCACCTAAAAAGAGCACTAAAACTTTACAACCGGAATAAATTCCGCATGAAAATCTTTACAGTAAAACATGCCATAAACAAATGAGGCCACACGCTTGCATGCAGTGTGGCCTCATCAGCTTACGGACTATATGAAGGGTAATTTTGAAGCAAGACTTCAAGCCAGAAAAGTGATCCGGGCGAATAAGATATGAATAAGAGCAAAACGGCAGTACTGAGATTGTGTATTGTGCAGCTCTGTTTGTGTGGTGACACTGGGAACCTCTTCACCTGTATGGAAAGACGTGGTAGGTCTTGTTCAGACCCATGGTATCGGAGATGTTGTGGGCCAGTTCGCGAGCCATCTTCATTGCTTCGATGAAGTCGGATGAAGTCTTCAGGATGGTGTGGTAGCTCATGAAGTAGGTGGCGCCCACGTTGGTGCCGTTGTCCTTCAGGACCACAGCAGTACTGTACGCTGCGTGACCCCTACGGGAGACGGAACAGAATCTTTACATTCTTCATTAAACAATAGTGTTTTATTACTGCTGGAGCTGGAATTTGGAGCCTCTTCTCCTCCTGCACTTTTTGAAATACTGGTCAGGTTCCAACAAAATGTCCTTAAAAACTTGCTGTAGTTTAATACTTTCTGCAGTGCGCATGTACAGTAATCTCCCGCTTTTCGTGGGGGTTACGTTCCAAGAACACCCGTGTATAAAGAAAAAATGCACTGTGTTTTGTAAAAAAAAAAAAAAAAAAGCCCATTTTTATAGTGTAAACCCTAAATGTGCCCCCAAATCTACTCCCAGGACACTTTCATTTCACTCAGTTTAATGCATTACCCTTAAAGAAAATGTAAAGGTACTGCTTAAAAAACATTAGCGTTAGCATTAGCAGTGTGCAAGGACTTGCACTCAAAAGAAACGTTGAAATAAAACACTAAAGACACGGAGCAGTCATGCAGTTGACAACTGCATTCCTTATTGATCTTATTGATCAATCAGGAGAGGAGTATTAAGCGTTTATAAATAAATAAATAGATAGATAAATAAATAAATAAATCACCAAACAAGGTTTCTGTGGTTGAATTGTCTCTAAAGTATGGGGAGAGATGGTGGAGGGTCAAGTCGGTTTATTAACCAAAAACCAGAAAGAACTTAAACACACCCTTTTCCACAGTTGATGTTGGGGTTATCAGACAAGAACATCGGGAGGAACCTCATGAAGTCGGTGCCGGTCGGTCTCTGTCTTCCACTGGGAGTCATAGGCCTGCAGGGAACACAGGACGGATCCACCACTACATACAGACACACACACACACACACACAGATTTATCATTATTTTAATGATGTAAATTTCATTCCTGCAGACTCCATAAAATGTGAATTTAGCTCAGTTTCAGTTCAAAGATGGCAGATTGTGTTTTAGCTGTATTAATGTTCTTTCGTCCATGTTTAAAGGTTAAGGTGTGTCGTTCAGTGTCAGAAGCTGCATGAGAACAGGTTTGAGGTGAAAGAAGCTACAGAAGCGTGGGATGTTTGGAGTGTGAAAGGTGGGCCCCGGCCCCCCTGGCCGCCAAAGGCAGTGTTGACTGTGTGGTTAATGGTTTACCGGAGGCGTTGCAGAAGGTTCCGGTGGTGTTGTAGTACCGGCAGCAGGACGACTGAGGCTTCACCCAGTCGAAGTAGTCGTCCAGCCAGGAGGACGGCACCGTGCTGATCTTGGAACTGTAAAGATACACAAGAGACAAGATCACTTAAACTCTTAAACACTTAACATCCAGTTCCATCACTACCGACAAGACAATCACCAAAAAAACACTTGTGTAATACAGTGTATCGCATATACAGTTTTTCTGCAGAGTTTTTACTGGATTTATTTAGACTTTAAGGGTAATGCATTAAACTGAGCTGGGGATTACTGTAAAGAAACTGTAAAAGTAAATAATCAGAAAACTTTATTGCTTAAAAAAACTTTAGCATTAACAGTTGGCATTAGCAGTGCGCAAAGACTCGTACACAAAAGAAAGGGTGAAATAACTCTCTCTACCCACATGTTTAGACAGTTATCTCAGTTTATTTAGCTGTGTCCTGTGTCTTGTTCTCGTATTTTAGTGTTTTCAACAATCATGCTACATGCTGCAGCAGCTTCTTTTTATGGTGGCGGACATATTACTGCCACTGCTGGACTGGTGCTGGTAATAGAGTTCGGTTCTCAGAACAACCTGCGTTAGACTGAATCTGCGAATGTCGATCCACGTAAAACTGAGGGCTTACTGAGGGATTGTTCTTGTCTCTCTGTAGTTGTAACATTTTATTGATCCGAGTTTCCTCCCAGAACAATAGTTTTCTGATTCACACCCAGTACGTGTTTTGGAAGTGTGGTTTAGTGAAGCTGTTGGGAGGAAATTCTGAAAGTGTGGTGGCGCTGTCCTAGTCCAGGAGAAGCATTAACCAGAGTGAGAGCAGGTCACTCACTAGTTGCTCATGCGGGAGGCGGTGTAGATCTGCTGGACCAGGGAGTCGTTGTTGCAGCCCACTCCTCCACACACCTGGTTCTGGCCCTCAGGGGTGCGGTAGTCCTGACCGTCCTGCACCACAAAGTAGACCGGAGCCCCAGTGTGCAGGTACTCACTCAGATTCCCAAAATAGTCCAGAACATACGAGTCCTGCAGGAAAAAGGCAGCGGAGCAGACGTGACTAAGCGGTGGATTAGATCATGGAAAGATCAGGTTTAAAGTCTGAGATCACGGTCAGGTTTACATCATCAGGCTCTATTTATTCCCAAAAATACTTTACAACTGAATACACCAAAAAATACCTCCAGCTTTCTAGTTCATTTAGTTAAAGGTAAACATTTTTTTTAAATATTCCAAACATTGTCAAATATTAAAATATTTGATACATTTTAGGCTCAAGACAATCTCTTTTACTTTAAAATAACATTTTCTTCTTAAAGGCAGTAATGTTCAAATATAACAATGCATATTTCCACAGATAATTCATAGTCAAGTTTCAAACACTATATCTCTCATATACACACACACACACACTATATATATATATGTGATATATAATCACATACATACACACACAAAATACTACAACTACAATATAAAAGAATATATAGAATTTTTAATCAGTTTATCAGTGCAGGTGGTCAGGTCTTACGTCAGGCATGGACAGTCTCTGGTCCAGGCCGATTTCCACTTTATCTGTGACCGCTATGCTGAAGGAGAGCATGCCCACGAACAGAGCGACCTTTGGCAAGAAGAAATCAATGATGAAGCACAGAAACGTGTAGATTATTGGGTTTCATCATTAAACGAGCGTCTAAAAGGGCAGAAATAAACAGTGATGAAACTGATCTGGACCGATTTCCAGGCTCTGCCAAACTACACCAGACTCACCACTAGGGGGCGCACCCACTCCTTCAGAATGAAGGGAGCGTAGACCTTCTTGAAGAAGTTGAAGAGTGCTCCCTGGCTCCTCTCCTCCACTGCCTCGGGCAGCCTGACGCAGCACAGGACGTCCAGCCGGTTTTTCTGAGGGAATAGGGTCAGGTTACTCAGGTGAATTCTGTCTGACACTACACACACTTCAGCAGACTACAATGACATCACTGTTAAAGGTTGATCCTGTTATCAGCTTTCTCCAGGAATCCACCTAAATATAGCCCTGATGCACCGTTTGGTAATTTTCGGTCATCGGTGCTGTCAGCTTTTAAATATTCAAAAGACTCAGCCTAGAAGTTCAAACACGGGTGAGTTTATAAAACGCACACACCTACATACACACATATACAAACGAGTTTGCTGAATGAACAGTTTCTAGTTATTGAAGAATATCAACCAAAAATCAAGAAAAAAACCCTATCATTTTCCAAAAAAAGTTATAACTGATTTGCATGTCGCCGTCACTCTTGGCTTGCTCATCAGGGGCATTTCATTCACACACATTTATTTCACATTTATTTCATTTTGTAAAGCTGTTTTGTGACAATGACCATTGTTAAAAGCGCTATATAAATAAAATTGAATTGAATTGAAAATGTCAGAGTAAAATAGGTATTTGGTCCCCAAGCAGAACAGACTTAGTGCTGTTTGCACAGCAGTTTCTTGAAGTTGGTCTCCAGGTTTGAATAGCTCAGCAGGGATTCTGGTCCTCTTCTCTTTACGGAAAGATAGATTGATTGTAATCTGTGATATTCTGTCTCTCTCTGTAAAAATGAACCCACCTCAAGAATTAGAGACTGTTCAGTCAGCAAACTTAAATAATTATTTCCCCCAATGCATACACACGCTACATTCAGTAACAATATTTAACATGCATTATAAATGATTCACAAATGAATCTGCAGAATCTGGCTAAAAGACGTTTTACTGATACTTCTAACGTCATGAGCAGGTTTTGATCACTCTATATGATTATATGTATATCATTAAAAAAAACAGAATTCTTTGAGATCAGGGTCTCAGTCCAGGACCCCAGAAGGACCCTCACCTCCTGCCTCTTCACGTCGAGCCCCAGCAGAGAGACGAAGCAGCTGATCTGCAGCAGGAAGTCGATGAGGATGGCCAGAGCAGCGAAGAACGAGAAGGTCTTCACAGCCGGCATGTTGGACACGGATCCTGCACACAAACAAAGATTTTTTTTTTTTTTAATGTACACGTGCAGACACACCCCACACACACACACACACACACACACACACACACACACACACACACACACACACACACACACACACACAC